>VZRV01007616.1:38102-52047 GCA_013398115.1 Falcunculus frontatus | reverse complement strand
GAGAGGAGAGAGAAATCACCACACCAATGTCTTTACGATACTGAAAGAAAATTTTGTCACCTAATGAAATGGCTTGCCAAAACCCAAAAAGGCTTTGTAAAGGGAATTATCCAGGCAGGGTATTTACTAAGAACAAGATTTGTTCTAGAGAGACTATCTGCCTTCACTTACCGATTTGCTACAGAAGGATTTATGACATGCTTTTGCAATTCAGTACACCCTTTTAAATACTTACGTGGGAGATTTAATATATCGCTTTAGTGGTAGTAGATATAGAGAAAGAAATAGAACCTTTTCCTCAAAATATCACAAATTAATAAGCTAAGAAATATAATTTTGTGAACTAAAAATCACGGCATGTCCCTTTGATTACTGAATAGATATATGACCAATTTAAAAGGTGACAATATCTCCTCTCTTATAAGCCAATTTCCCTGGCATTAAAGCTGGGAATTCTGACACCTTCTTACTGAAACCTTACATCTTGAGTTATGTGATAAATGCTTTTGAGGTCGTATTACATAATTAGAATGAAGACCTTTATTAAATTCCCATGCTTCCTCTTCCCAGACCCATGCAGTTTGGACCTGATTTATGTCTTCCAGGAGAGATATCTGGCATTCAGAACAGCCAGCCCTTTGTAGGTTAGGGATACTATAGGATGTAACTGTGGAGATAACCACCAGAGAGGAGAAGGAAAGTCCTTCAGGCTTTCAATGTTTGTGATATGCCTTTTAGTAATAGAGTCACTGGTAATTATCCAGTCCCCATGGACATGCCTAAGGGACAAAGCAAATAAACTGATGGAAAAAGATAACTAATTAGCTAATTTTTTTTTTCAAAAGGAGTTACAGGTGTTTGTTCCCAAGTAGATCTTTTTATCTGAGTACTTCTCTAAAGTCCATTGACTAAAAGTAGTCATTAAAGTATGTTTGCAAGCAGAATTTGTTGACATTTAATGCATAACATCAATAAATCCACAATGTTAATGTTTTCTTCTTCACATCCAGCCAACTGTAAGCAAAATCAACTTGCAAGCAAAAACAACCCATGCTTAATGGCACAGAAGTGTTGTGAAGGGTTATTCTCACTATGCTCAGAGGGTATGAAGATGACTAAAGAGTGTAAGTTTACATTTCTGCAGATATTTGGGAACTCAACCTGTTAGAAAGAGGATAGCATGGAGCAAGATTTTATCTTACATATTTTAAGAACACAACATTAAACAACAAATGTCTAAAACGGCAAAATATTTTTCAGCACATCTTTATAAAAGGATCTGAAAAGATACACTGGAAGCTAGGAAAAAGTAGCATTGGAGTGTTTGTTTCTCCAAAGTATTTGTGCTGGTTTGAGATTCAAAACATCGGATAAAATTCTCAGAAGATTTGTAGTTTCTTCTGGGATTTCCAGTTCTTATTTATTCTAATCCTAATCTTATGCAAAGAAATAAATAAAAAAATGCCACGTGGCTTTGCAATTTACAGTCTTAACAAAACTGGTGAGAAAATAGCTTTAAAATCAGCATCTTTAGTTTCTGAAATTTCTGACATGGATCAGCTATGCTTTGGTAACATTATTCCCATAAAGCATTACTAAAGGAAACTACAGCCTATAATTTCAAGATATCTGTGAATTTTAAGTTTCTACAGTCATTATTTAACATCTGGCACTTAACAACCTACCTACACAGTAAGAACCTCAGCAAATACATTCACGGTCAAAATCTGAGGGCACGAATCTCTGATTTAATATTCAAAACAGATCATGTCCTTGGGGACTTCACCTTTCTTTTACATTACTGTTCACACATCTGCATATGCATCTGGAAACATTTCTTTAGGTCAGTAGGTAAAATTGAGTGGAATTTGAATCCCAGGAAAGTCCTCATTAAACACAGAACAACGGAAGTTTAACTGGTTACGTAGTCAGGTGATTTATGAAGCCCTAACATTGCTGTGTGGCCACTTATGTTCTAACCCATCATCGGTTCAGAGTTCTGCACTGCTTGGCCTCAGATCTGTTGGAGATTGGATATCCAGAGGTCTACATGGAGCTAGGTCTAGTTCTTCCTCAAAAAAGAAGCATGAAATAGATGTTGGAACCAGTTCAGATGGAATATTTTTCCCATTGTCTTTATCTGATGACGTTAAGCAGACACTATAAAACCAATATTAACTCATTTTTACAGAAATAGTCAGCGTAGTATTGTCCCTTGCTGTATGTCTGTTGTGGTTTAGGAATGGTATTCCCCAGTTCGGTGACTCCCCCAGTGAGACTCTCCCAAGCCAGATGCCTCTTGCTTGCTCCCCACCTTCCCCTCTCCCTTTCTGCTCTGGGGATGGAGTTGAGAACTGGAGGCACAAAAAGTGAAAATCACCAGTTAAGAACAATTCACTGGAAACAGCAATGAGATAAGAAGACAAGCGGTAACATTAACAACAGAGGTGCACAAAGAGAGGGTGAGCAAAAGGCTCACCAGGCACGGGGCAAATGAAAACCGTGGTAGACAGCTTCCCTCCACCTGCCTCACTTCACCACCGTTCTCGGAAGAGAGACAGTCCCTTTTCCCCTGCCCTGGCAATGCCCTGAGGAGGTACAGAATAAAACGATGTCTTGGGCATGCCCCCTTCTGCTGGTCTGGGCTGGAACTGGAACAACTTATTATCATTAATCCAGAAAAAAACCCTAGTATTTCTTGCGTCTGTGTAAAACAGTAACAGAGCATTTCAGGTATGCCCCTGTACAAGTAGCCTAAGCTGAGTTATCACTGAAGAATTTCTCACTGCCTGTCAAATTAAAGAAATCAGATACAATCCGGACATATCCTCTGAGTAATTTTCTATCTGAATGTTAAGGTGCTGAAATTATTCTGGGTGACTCCATTCACGTTCAACCAAAATGACTTGACATTTAGGCATATTTCTGCAACATCTTGCAGGTTAGAAGATAAAACCAGGATAATTTATTTCTGGTTGTCAAGCACAATAAATCATTGCTGCTATAGCTCACAAAGGGAAAAAATCTGTTCCTCAATAATTTAATACTTAGAAGTAATAAAACATCCTTTAGTAAAAAATGAAGTAAATAAAACTAAATAAAACCAGGATCACTGAGGTAAATAGCAGACTGCTATCATGGACAGATGCAAAAACATGATCGGTTGCACTTCAGTGAGACTGGAATTAGATTGGAAATGTATCATATCAATAATGATGTAATTGTGATGACTTGATCTTTATGAAATGCCTCAGGATGTGCTAGAGACATTGCCAGTGAGTAAGAACAAGTGAACCTTAGCCTGAATAATACACCTAAAGAGAAGGGAAAGAAACAGGAGAGAGGAAGTAGGAAAGGAGAAACCGAGAAAAATTGGACTAAATGAATATCAGGGGTTTCTCACAGATGAGTGGACATCTGTTGCTAGATCAGAGGTAGAAGATACCTTGGGCTGAGACTAAATACTTGTTGTGCAAACAAATCCAGCAAGGATAGAAGTGATCCTGAGTTCATCCCTAACACTCGGGTGCTTCAAGCTACATCGGTGCATATTGATGCCTTCTCAGAGTCTTTGAACAGTAATATATCTTTCAGAAACCTCAATACCCAAGAGGCTTTTTTTTGCTTCTTGCTTCAAGCCACGAATCAGCTTGTGTTGTACATCTGAACTCCGTGCACCAGGCAAATGCAGGGTAAGGACACTTCTGCTTCTCAGCAGGCTACTTGCTGATTTGTTTTCTTAATAATCAGAGCTTGCATTGCACACAAAACTAGGAAACAATGAATACTGCTGAAATCAAAGCTCCGAGTGCATGCTTTATCCAGAGCTGCTGGATCCCTAATCCTCACATAGAGTCCTTTCCAAACAACCAGACAATCAGATACACTTCAGTTCAGAAAAAATTCTTTACCTTCTCCGTATACTGCAGAAAACTGAGACAGTGTGTGCTTTGGTATTGAAGAGGGCTCCTGCAATTATGTAGCTAGAACATGAGACAGTTTTCCCCACAGGAAGATTATATTGCCATGGCAACCAAGAAAGGAAGTCGATTTAACATTGGAGTTCCCGTTTCCCTCAATTTCTGTGCTAGCATTTGCTCATGGCAGTTACGTTATTTAGAACCAAAGAATTTTAATCAAAGTTATAAAATTTCTGGAAGCAGTGGGAGTTTGCTTACATTACGGGAAAATAGTATTTCTCCATTCTAATAAGTAGACTTTAATATAATCATAGAAAGGTTTGGCTTGATCTTTAAAGATCTTCTAGACCAACCCTCCAGCCATGAGCAGGCATAACTTCCACTACGTGAGGTAAAAGTATGACATGTATTCTTACTCTTGAATGTGAAAAATCATATGAAATTAACCAAGACATGCTTTAAATTTATTTTCAATGTTAATGCAGATTTGTTTTCTTATGTACATGGACCATGAAATGCCATCTGGGAGAGCAGATATGGGTCTTAATGACTCAGAACACCCAAAGAAACCTGAGGAGACGGAGAGGTAAATTTCATAAGAGGCATACAGGAAGAAAGGAAAGTAGAGAAAAAGTTATAGAACATCGAGGTCCTCTGAGTACCTGGGACAAGATCAAAACTCACATAAAAACACAAAGCATTGGTGACCTGCTTCAGGCAGCTCCACAGCAGGTTGGCTTTTCGGGTCTCACATGCCTCTGGAGGAGGTACCTTACAAACACTTCAGCTGCAGAACAGCCTGCACAGCACTTTGTGTCTTACACAGAAACAAGTCACAGGCGTTTGGCAAAAGGATGCAAAACAGGGAGCACAGAAAATTCTCCAAGAGCAGCCTTCAAGCATGATAAGTACTGGTGAGAAGGCGCTACCTGTTCCCTGGGGCGGGGCAGGGCAGTAGTTTTTCTGGGGAGGGAGGAAATGTGCCGTATGCAAACAGTGACCCATCGAGTGTAGGCAATAGGTTTGGTCTATGACAACAAATGGAGAAAAGAAAATTGCAAACTCCACGGTGGGAGATAGCAGAGTGGACCAGTGACTTTTTTTTTGTGAACAATGCAGGAAATAATTTCCTGTTGAACCTGCAATCTGTAGAAATGACCTGTCTTGGGGGGAAGAAGAATATAATAACAATGGTTATCAAAGAGGGTTATCCAGTCTACATTGTTCATCTGATTTCCTGATGCCACCATTACAATTTGGGATTATATCAAGCAGGTCAGAAGTGGGCAGAAGTTCTTGGCATGGGACAAAAAGAATTTGCATGTGATTTTGGTCAATGTCTTTTCAAAGGGTGAGATTAAAGCAGAAGCTAACACATTCTGGAAAGAAGGTCTTGTCTTTGGTGATAATGTTACCAGAGTAGGTTTTATTCTCTTGGCCACAAAGGATGATCCAGAAGGGACATGTTCTCTCTCAATAAAAAGGGAAGAGTAGCTTTGCATTGACTCACCTGTTCAAGTGTGGTCATGTTCTGCTAAAAATGTTTAAGCATGAATATTTTTTCAATGCTGAGCACTAACAGAAACAACTGAGAAAAATTGTTGTTTAAAATACCTTTTCCATTTTATCCCATTCCTTCTATGTTTACTTTTTTTTTCTTTTTTAACTCAATCAGTATTGCACTCAAAGTCTTATATATAGGAAGTAAAACCTCCCAGTATCTACAGCTGATCTTGGTGCTATGTTCAGCTTTCCAGTGTCTGAGTCCTAAGATCAAATTTCATTCTTTCTCAAGCAGAGCAGGATAGAAGAATTTGTGTTGAATCATCAGAATCCTCAAGCCTTTACTGAGAGCAGTATGAAGTTCTGGTGGTCTCTCAGTCTTGAGTACACTACAGTTAATTTTTTTACCTTTCTATGACACAGTTTTCTTCATTCTTTTTAGTCCCCACGTAAAGTTTGCACGTGGCACAAATAGCCTCTGCCAGATTTGACTGATGTAAGGAGCTTTGCTTGTTAGCAAAAACTCCCTAGGTCTGTCAGGTCTTTATCACTTATGATACTCACAGAGCTCATGCTAAAAGAAGTTGCAGGGCAGCAGATATCTGAACACCAGACAACTGATACAGCAATCATGAGCCATCTCAGGCCTATCTCAGACAAGTCCCGAGATGTTTTGTTGCCTTTGGAAGAAAAGTTTTGCTAGTGGTGGTAAAAATCACCATTAGTGGGCAATCAGAAAGATTTATCTAAAGAATAACGCTCTCTGATGCAGAACAAGAAAATGCAAGAGAATCATCAGGTTCTGGTCAGGGTAACCAAAAGCTTAGGGTAACTAAGCACATCTATCCAACTCCTTCAAACTTTGTTGTTTATAAAAGATGCATTCTCCAGGCAAGAAAAGGGCAACGTGTGTCTTTGTTTAAAATGAACTCAGAAGTTTCTGATATTCACTGATAGACCACAGTGCCCAGGATCCATGGAAACTTCACAATGAAACAGAGAAATGAAGAGGTCCTGTCTCGAAACAGTCACCAGCTTTTAGACCTCCCTCCTGAGTTCTGCTCTTACCAGGAAAGATATCTTTTATAAATTCATTCTTATTCACATCCAGTCTTTTGTGACCAAGAGTGCCTGTCCACTCCTCCTGAATCCCTCAAGGTTTTGGCATGATTTCTTTTCCTTAGTTAATATCCAAATTTTTTTCTTGAAACCTCATGTTTTTCACATTGTCTTTTCATGAATAAATACCGTCACAATATTTTCTCATGCAGATAAAATGGGTATAATCCTGCTTTTTATTCTTTCTAAAAATGAGAATTCTCAGAAGTAGGCTAAATACGCTTTCTGCTTCAAAATCCATGACCTCTTCTAGCCACATTTCACATTTAATTGTAGTGACAGTCATGAGATAATAGCAATGCAAGGAATCGATGTGAAAACAACTGACCTAAACATTAGCAGTTAGTGAAGTGTCCAAAGATTTCATCAAAATCTAAGATGAGGCATACCTAACATGTTAAAATCAGGTGAGGAAGTCTCTTGCAAGATAAGGGATCATTAGATTAAATTCCAAGCACAGGAATTTTTAAAAATGTATTTTTTGGAACCTGGGACCTGGTGAGAATATGACGTAAACACAACATGGACATAGCTTGATAGAACCTGTGGGTAATATCTGCCTGTGGTCAACCACAACATTATAAATACGTATGCTGAAATACCCAAGCACCCACAGAGTTCTAAACAGATTTATGCTTCTTTCTGAATGTAATTAATGTTTATAAAAGAGATTATGATTTTCCCTCTCACGGGGAACAAAATGTATTTCTAGGTTAACAAGACGGTCAGATTAACAAAAGTTGATTCTTTAGATATGTATTAAAAAAAAGATGCTTAAAATGTAATTATTAAAACCCCCTCAAGTTCTTAGAGCACTCACATTGGGTATCCCTCTCCTTCCAATAGTCCTATATCATAAAAACTCCAAATAGTTTAGGTCATACAATAACATCATGCAAATTCATCCGAAATACCTCTTTTAGAGTTTGTTTTGGCCTCTGGGATAATGCTAGCAAACTAAAATGAGATGTTTTGCTCCTTGAAGGTATGAAGAAATGGCTGGGATTCCCTCTTCATTGCTCTCCAAGTATTTTTCTTAGAAGTTCAAAAGAGGTTGTTTAGGTTTGTTGTCTTGTTTTTAGAACACTTATGTATCCATTTTTCAGTATTTCAGGAAATAAGTTTGTCAGCTGGTCTTAGGATCTAGTTTTTATGGTTTTCATCACTTAATTGATTGCTGAAGTTACCTGCACAGAGCTGATGCAGAGGATATTTGCTTGAGATTGAATCCTGGCATATTTAAAAATATGGTGCTTTGATAGGCTCTATGAGAGCATCTCTAACTAGGTCAAACCTGGGAAAGAAACAGGAAGTTACAGCTGTGTCTGGAAATTCACCATGGGGAATGTCTATTTACTGTATATACCTCTGTCTAAAATGCAATAAATAATTCTTTATCCAGGGCTTATTCCATGTTTCTCCAAAAATAAGAAAGCGCTTCCACCATTTCACTTGAAAGTGCAAATCCAAATGTAGCTTTCCAACCCTGCTGAAGCAAAAAGCTGTGTATTTGGAGGAATCAGCTATTTGAAATCAAACTCCTGGCATCACGGAAAGGTTAAAAAAGGGCCCATTTCTACTACACCACAGTGTCCATCCCAGTGTGGATCCCTGGGGGACACCACTCACTGCTGATCTCCAGCTGGACATTGATTGTTGGCTGCAACTATTTGGAAGTGAGCACCCGGATGATTCCTTATCCATCAGTCTTTCCAGCAAATCTGCGTCTCCCCAGTTCAGCCAGAGGGGTGGTGTGTGGAGCCATGGCAAGGAACAAATGAGCAGATTAATGATGCCTGGAGCTCTTCCCTTGTCCACTGACGCATCACAGAAAGCCACTGGTTTGGACAGGCAATGCCAATAAATTCGACATGATTTAATCTGATCGGTATTGGTCAGAATTGATCAGTCTGATCCAGTGCTGCCTGACAAACATTCATTTGTATCTTCACGCTTAAAGACTGATATCACAATAGATATAAGTTAAAATGATATTGGGAAAGAAAAAGGCAGCTTCTCTTCCTTGAAAATGTGCTTAGAGATGCTACTAAATGATTAGAAAATCTGGTTAGAGCTAATAAAATAGTATTTTCACTTGCCACAAATATTAATCATAATAAAGCCTAAATCTGGCCCACTGAATCCTAAAGTATAGTGTTCCAGTGAGATTTTATTATGAAACTACAGGAGAGGCTTGAATTGAAGGTTCACAGGAGTCTGCATAATGGCAAAATTCTAAATGTGTTAAATATTACTCTCCATCTACTTTTTGCATAGAGTTTCCTATCAGAGTAACACCAACGGAGGAATTCACCATCAGGCACCCCTTTAAGCTTTTTAAGATTTGAAATCTGCTACTGGGAGAGCCCAGACACCTGTGAAACCATTGATGGCAAATAGGTGATGCTGGTTTTGCTGTCCTTATTTCTTGACAATATTCATGGAACCTGTGAGCTGCTTTCAGCTCCTGTTCAAAATGGTCTTAAATTGAAAAGGGTGAGAGAAAAGAAATACCTTATTGCACTTTCCATCTTGAATTCTCGTCCTGCCAAAACCACAAAACCGGGTACCAGCATCAGGTTCAGGCCGAAATAACAAAAGGCAAAGAGGGAGTACAGAAAGCCAATGAAGACAACTATTTTTATTCAAAAGTAATCTCTAAGCCTGCAAAATGTGCTCGCCTGTTTCAGACACTCCAGCCTTTCATCCTGAGCCTTGTCCCAATATTAACTTTTCATGTATGTGTGTTCTTGAGGCAAATTTGTTCAGTGTCACAAGACTGCCTGAGGCTCAACTACAGATCAGGGATATTGACAGCTACATTAAAGATGAAGAAAGGGAAAATATTTTTTAAAAAGCCCAAGAATATACACAGAAAAAGAAGATACAGGAAAGGCTTTGTGACTAGGAAAACCCCATTGTTTCTGAAGTTCCTGCTGTAACACTGGAAATACCTGTGACATATCTCAGTATTAAAATGATGTGGGAATTGAGAACATAGTCCCAGTTGTGTTCAGAGCAGCATCATAATCTAGGAATCACTGCTTTATGAAATGTAATGGGGCTTTGAGTTCATTATTCATCTAGAGAGAAAAGATGCTTTTGTAATTCTATTACCAGCAGAAGTAGTGTGTGATTCTGATACTATGAACCGTGTTTGTTCTGTCTTTTATAGACTCATAGTCTAGACTTATAGTCTAAGTTCATGAGTTAACCTTATGTAAATACAATTTAAAAGATCTCCCTCTCATATGGTTGTCAGGGAAAAGTGTCATAGCAGAGCTGAATTAGATCTACATTTTACAGAACTTTGAGCACCTACTCTGTTCTAGAGCATTCTGCGTGACGAAGAGCCATATTTGATTTTTAAAACAAACAAAAAAATTTAACAAAAGAGACAGAAAAGCATTATTCTTAAAAGTAGGAATACTTTTTGGAATTCCAAATTAAGTTTAAGACTTTGGTATATTAGTTCTATGGGAAAACTTGCCCTGTTTACTAGATAATATTATAAGTGCTCCTGGGAAGGAATGGGTGACAGAAATACACTGTTCCTTTCCTGGTTCCATTGCTCCAGGAAACAATTTAATGGTGCCTTTGAGACATGGGTTCTTTTTTTACCTACTCATGGCCCACAGAGATTTGAGATTAGTGACAAAAGAAGGCTGGGGAATGCAACTAACCCTTCACTCATTCTCAGCTGCAAGAAAGGGAAAATATCTGTAAGGCAAATCCTCTTGTTTACCCTCAACTAGAAAACAGGATACTCTGCACAAATGATTCAAGATTAAGGATTCATACAGGAATTCTCTGCCCCTTTCTACTGAGAGAATTGCATTGTGCTTTATTTCATGGTGATTTTTCCTCTCCTTGCTCCAAAACATTGATATATTTCTTCTTAGTAATTACGTTTTATGATTTAATAAAATCATAATCTTGGGGATTGAATTGGCAAGCCCCAAGAGAATTTATGGTAAAACTGGTAGTTTATGGGCTCAGTGTTGCAGAAACGACATTCCTATCACTACATGTCTTCTTACAGAAAACTTACAACACAGAACTGGCTCATCAATGAACTGACATAAAAGTAATGAAATATCATCCTAAACTGTCATGCATGCATTAAAACACCAGGATACAAACCTTGGTAAGTGACATGATGGAGCCCTTGTTCCAAAAAGTTATAGTATAAAAAGTACACTTGTTTTCCTTTTGATCTTGAACATCTTGAAATTTGGCGTTGAATAAAGTAGAAGTAGAATGAGCATTCTACCGTCTTCCTCATCAACAAATGCAATTTATTACTTTTTATGTTTTCAAGACTTGGCTTACAGACTTTCAAACAAAAGAAATAAAGAAAAAGGCTCCTGATTAATTTCCTACCAAATAGGACAAGTTATGAGAAGTTCGAAACACTGGGAAAGCAAAAGCTTGCTATAGAAAGAATTTTTTTTTGCAAGCCCAATAATGCTGTTAGCACGGCATTCTGTTTGGTCAGCTTCTCCACCAGCTCAGAGGTTAATTCAAATAAACTTTCACAATTTCAGACTGCAAATTTTTTTTGGTACTTTTTTACAGGCATTTACAAAATCGGACCCAAATTCTTTAGCAGTCCTCCAGCTCCTAAATTACTGGGCCAAAAGTAACCAATAGCCAGTTATCTGGAAATATTGCTGCTTCTTTACAAGACTGTGTGTTGTCTTTAGAACTTTATTTTGTCTTTCTTTCACTTATTTTCTAATCTCTTCTTTCAAATTACTTTTTCCAATAGCAATAGTTCTCTGCTTACTCCCTCTTTTACTTTCAAATGAAGTACTGTATCCTCTTTGCATCTCTATTTAATTTTCTGTTGTGTGTGGGGTTTTTTGCTTGCCCTTGGAATAAAAAGTGAATGGCTCCAAACCCCACAGTATCCCCTGGCTTTTTTTAAAAAGTGGGAAAAAAAATTCAGTGATTTTTGGTTTTTTCTGAATTAAAATGAGAGGAAAATAAAAACTGAAGTGATAAAAGTTTTGAAATTTTTCTATCAGTCCCAGGCCTGAGTCTACTCTTCATTGTGCTCATAGCACCATTTAGTAAAAATAAGTAGTCTTGGCACTATGGGAATTGAGTTTCTAAACAGCTGCAGCCTTACAGTAAAAAGTGTTAGTTCAAACTGAACTTCTCCCATGGTTTGATGGTTATAAGTGTTCACTTCTCTGTGGATGCAGAAACAAGAACTAGAGCGTATTGCAGTGTTAGAAGAATCTCTCTACCCACCTACTTTCTTTTGTGGATAGCAAGAATACACAAATGCGGGAAAGAGAAAACAGAGGATAGGAACAAATGGTCGGTTTTCAAAAGAGAGTTTTAACAGTGTTCTCAGGATTTGTTTTCCTACATCTTCAGAAATCCTTAGTCTATAGACAAATACACAACACCTTCACCATCTCTCCCTCAAATCCTCTGTATCTTCATAAATGAAGTGCTGGGGCCTGGCCAACAGGCCTGACCAGAGCTGACTTATGGATGAATCCTGTGCTATGTTAGTCACCTAAGCACAGAACAAATCAATCTCAACTAATTGTTTCAGCAGCTAACAAGGTGTAATTGCAATGATGCACAAAGTGACAAATACTAAATATGTCTGCGCCGAAATGTGAGCTTTATTGCATTCTATTTTTCACAGAATCGTGTAACAGTCTGTGATTAACGATCATCTAGTCCAGATTCCTTGCCAAGCACATCTTACAGTAGATCAAATTGCTCAGCACTGGCCAAGCTGATAATGAGCACTTTCAACGATGGGGCATCCACAACTTCTCTGTAACCCCTGCTGGAGTGTCTCACCAGCCTTGTTGCAGAAAAGTTCTTCCTTTTATCCAGTCTAAACCCAGTCTCAGTTTGAAAGCATTGCCCCTTGTCCTGTCTCTTCAGACCCTCACAAAAAGTCTCTCTCCGTGTGTGTTATACCCTCTTTACATATTCAAAGGTCACAATAATGTCTCCCCAGAAACCTCTCTTCTCCAGGCTAGAAGATCCTACTTTTCACAAGAACCAGGGAATAAATTCAGATGGAAGACATCTCAGGAGATCAGATCATCCAACAGCTCAGAAGAAGAATAACTCTGAAGTCACATCAACTAGCTTAGGGCCATGTCTGTTTGAATTTTGAAAATTACGAGGAATTGAAACACTTAAAGGGAGATAACTCTGGATGGCTCCAACAGCCTGAGAAAGTCGAGGCTACCACTGCTTTCTGTCCCCTTGTAAAGCCAGGTTTCCTAACAGGAGCTACACAACCTTTCAGAGCAACCTTTTCCAGGGTATGAACAATCTCATTGTCAACATTTTTTTTCCATATGTGAAATCAGAATTTCCTTACTCCGGGCATGCCCGAAACAAGGCACAAAGCACATTGTGCCTTCTGTTTCACATACTGACTGTTTGCACTCAGGGCTAGGAGAATATCGGTTTTGATCAGAGCTAATCTCTGGCCCTTCAGTACTTCATTTATTTATTTGGTTAGTTATTTGTGCTTTGCTATTCACTTGATGTCCTGTTGAATCACTGAATCATAAACAGAATATCCGTTTGTATAGCAGCACTGCAGTGATGAATAAATACGAGGGAAGGAGTAGATGGATTGTTTGCAAGACTCTTCCCAGGAACTGGGAAATCTATTAATTAATGCTGACCACAGCAGATGGAGGAAACATCCTATGTGATGTCAATGCAATGAGATATTACAGCTTTATGATTGCAGCCAAGGCACTGCTTTTGCAACCGTAAGTGGAGTACAGGGAATCTTAAAAGACTGCACTGTAACTGCTGTCCATGCTGACTGAGAAAATAGTGCTTTTACCGCAGAACAGCTCTCACTGCAGATAAATCACGGCTTCAACCATACACTGGCTTCAAACCCCCCCCCCCCAACCCCAAATGAAAGTATTTGAAATAAAAACAAACCCAAAGGAGTCTTTGCATGTGACATCAACTTACTTCCTTTTTTTTTTTTCCAAATTCTGAATTCTGTTTACTTCCTAGCCAATTTTCCCCCTCAACCTGATATGTACTTTATGGTTTTCCCATATCTAGTTAGCTTAGAATTTGATTGCCTCTATTTAAAAGGACAGAAGCATGCTGTTAATTTCAGACTGAAACCCATAGTGTTTGGAACATCAATACTTTGACCTAACTTTTCTTAATAAAACCAAAACTTTAAAGCCTTACCCATGTATTTTGGAAGTGGAGAAAGTTTTATATCCATTAAGAGGCAACAACATATTCACTGTCTGCTATGATATTATTAAAATGAACTGAAGTCTCTAGACCTCAGAAAAGTCTTCCTTAAAGTCAATTTGTCTGTCAGTCCTTCAAGACCATTATTAATTTCTGTACATGACATTTCTTTCTTTCTTTCT
>VZRV01007616.1:0-32569 GCA_013398115.1 Falcunculus frontatus | reverse complement strand
AAAGGTCAAATACAGTGCTGTCCAGGGGGGTAGGATCCTTCAAAACAGGCAGAGAAATATTCCCTGCACTCTGGACTCCGACAGTACCTTTAATATAAAATTGTCACAACCCACCAGTCAGAGAACGCAGATCATCACCAGTGCTCGGATCCCCCTCAATCCTGCTGTGTGGATGGTCCGGAGCTGGGGCTGTGAGACAAAGGAGGCAAAAGAGAAAGAGGGAAAAGCGCGAGGGGGCCCCATCTGCTTCCTTTTCACAGTGAACCTGGGGCAGCCTCTCATATAACCTGGGCTTTACACAGCATTTCGGTCACCCCTGCACAGCCCTTTGAGACCTCCAGGGAGTGAGTCCAGGGCAGGGAAAGGGACCCAGCAGAGTCTCCAGGGGGAGCAGGGAGTTGGCTCAGCACACGCTGCCCCATCTCTCAGGGCACATCTTTCCTGTCACAGCAGTCACAACCAGAGGGAAGATGTGTGCTGATGTCTTTACAAACAATAGATCAGCTGTCAGGGAGCAAGGCTAGATATCAGGGAATCAGAAACACAAATATTTCCCATAAGCCCCAGGAATTTTGGGTGAAGTCCCAAAGGGTGAAAGAGTAGGAAACATTCGAATCAAATCATGCTCATGGGTCAGGGCAGTGAGTTTAGAGACCATTTGGGCATGAAACGCCTCTAAAACCTCAAGAAAATGGACTGAATACATGGCATTTGAATACTTGATGGACTGGCTTTCCAAGAGTCTGGACATATCATGACTGCTGAAAAGAGTTTTAGAGAAAATGTCATGGGCGGAAGAATTTCTAGAAGGGAGTTATATAAACATTTTGCCTGATTTTATTAGGCAGGAACGTATAAATTAGGTAAGGAAAGAAAGAAGCCTTAAAGACAGAATTTTAGTGCTGCTGTGAGCAGAAACCTGTGTCTCAGAAATGTGTTGCAGGATATACACCAGTTCAGTAACACTGGATTTGATCAACTGAACCCAACCAAATTATGGTTAGGGGACAAAACTAGTGTTTCAGGTACAGATTAAATAAGAATTACTGCTGAAGCCGCTCCAATTTTCAAATAATCCAATAAATAAAAAGGGTGTTAATGGCAGCAGAGATTTAATTTTAACAAGTGGACAGTTTGTAGGAAAACTGCTCATTTACTGTAAGAATAGATAAAATAACAAGTTACATAGAGTTGTTCCTTCGGATTGTTTCTTTTTAAAAAATTTTAGATAATATTTTTCATTTCAGAAAGGCAACCTTTGAGAGTTTCAGGAAATGAGTTGCTGAAGTAAACTAAGGAGCTTAAAGTTATATAGCATCTTTCATTTCCAGATAGGTTTTGCTTCTTTAATCTCACATCATGAACAACAGGGGAAACAATACAGGAAAGGACTCTGAATCTGAGGAGATGACAAACTCTTCCAGGAATCCTGTTAGGAGTAAACAGCATGGAGTGATAAAATAAATGTCTGGAGGAAGATGTGCTTTAAAATTCAAGAAGAGAAAGGGAATTTTCATATTGCTTCAATCGAGATAAACTAGTCTTTGAAAAGAGATGTTAAAGCAGATAGGAAAAGATTTTGTGGTCATAGAAATTCAAATCAATAAGAAGGGGAGATGACCTGCTGTAGAGTAGCATTTGACAATGAAGTTACCCTTTGAAAGAGAAGGCTCCAAAATCAATACCATGCTTTAATTTTCAGTAAGGAAGAGGTAATGAGGATGAGACAATGGTGATGACTCTGATTGGAATCACAGTCAAAGGTCTCAGTGCATTCAATTAAAGGAACACAATAACCTCCATCCTCGAATTCTGAAAGAACTGATATGTGAAAACATATTCTCATAACAAGGATGTTAAAGAGGAAGCATTTCAGGGCAGTTGATAAACCATTATGCTGTCTAAGAATGTGTTTTACTTATTTTTCTAAAAACTCCTTAATAAGCTTATGACATGAATCACCATTGTTTTCCAGACTAATTATATAAGAGAAATATGCAGGAGTAATAAGGAGATGTTCATATGAAGTGATCTGATTGGAAAGATAGGTTTTCATAGGAGCATACCAGTGGTGTGACAGGCACTGAATGCTTTTAAAGTATTTTCCTTTTTTTCCTTGGTCCTAAAAAAGTACAAACAGAGGTGGTAGCAATCCATTCACCATCCCCAAAAATATGATGCTACTAATAATGTATACATTCCTCCCAGGTTCTGCAAAAAGAGTCTTGTACTAAATAACCATGGAGACCAAGATTAAAAACAACAGAAAATCAAATTCTTTACACAGACAGCTATCACAATTGCAAAACCACAAAACATTCCTTTTGGCTTGTTTTTTTTTTTTTTTAATTATTTTATTACTAGACCAAGCCATTTTGTCATTGTACGGTTCATAGACCTATGTTACCAATTTATTTTTTATAAGCATTTAATCTCAATTCCCACAAAACACAATGCTTCTCTTCAAACTATTCAGTCTTGGATTCTCCTGCAATTATGGAAATCCCGCACCTGTCTTGGTTTGCTTCACCAAGAATGAATCCTTAGTGAAAAGGAGCACTTGATTTCCAGCAGTTGCAACCACTGGATTGTATTCCTTTGTCTAACAGAAAAATACTTCTGTATCATTTGCCACTTTATATCTTTCATTATTATATCCAAAATTTTCTCACCACAAGGCCTTACCAAGGGCTGGGAAAATGCTGTACGAAATCAGTCAGACTCTTAAGTGATAATGAAAGTCAAACACAGCCCCATTAAAATGGAGGGGAAAAAAAGAAGTCATCCTCTGAAAAAGAACCACACAAACCCAAACCAGCATTTTGTCTGGTTCAAAACACATGGGGATCCAACTTCAGAGTGTACTGCTGTAGGAGTCCCTGGTGTCTTGTTCTCCTCTGCAGGGTTTAAAATTAGAATCAGTAATTAAAATTGGTAAAATTAAAGGCAAGGGGCAAAAGATGAACTGCTTGGTAATAGAATTTTTGCAGTTAGCTCATAGCATTTACACACAGCTATAGTGATATCCTCCTATTTTTCAATACTTCCTTTTAGAAATGCCACAAGATACTCTGCAGAAGGTTTTTAAGGAATACTTGTGTTAGCCTTCGAAATGTAGCACTCACCAGTTTTTGAACATTAAATTTATCATGAATTGAATTTTTCTGCAAGGTTTATTTATTTGTGAAGAATAAACCTACAGGTTTCTTGCTGTCAACAGAAGTTGTGATCAGATCAGTAGATGCCATTCTCATGCAGAGTGTTTGTTGCCAAAATTGTATTTGAGGACCAAAATACGTTGTTTTTGTAATGCATTTCACCTCTCCCCAGAAAGCCGGATTTTATTCTCTTGAGAAATACGCTGAATAATTTACTTGATTTATTTGTCCTCGCATGGAAGAGGTTACCATGTTTATATGAATAAATAGCTACTCATTATTTTTACTCTTGGCAGTCCATCTATACAAATGTGTAACCTACACCACATCTGCTGGATCAGAGAGCTGTTGGTAGATCTCAGCTGGACTAAAAGGAAGCTCACAACCGAATCATTTGTCTTTGCCTAATGCTTAAGCCACCACGTTTTTGGACAACTTGTTCTGCAGAAATATTCTTTACCTCTCACTACTAGGGTATTAAATAAAAGAGATATAAACCTGTCTGCTGATTCAAGAATTACAGCAGACTGAAATACCTTCATAAATTATTAGGCTTTAAAGGGTTTAAATTTTATATGAATCTATAGCTGACCTAGTAAATAAATAAATATTACAAGCCCCTTTCAAAATACTAAGAGAAGAATTTGCAAGGAGGTGCCTTTTGCCTTTCCAAAAACATATATTAGCCAAGCTCATACTGTCTTGCCTCAAATACAAATTTTTAGACCCTGTATGGAAATAAGTGGATAAAAGTTAAGTATCTGTGATAAGCAGACAGATTAAACACTGTCATTACGAGTTTTACATCTAGAAGGGATAAATATTTTAATTATCTGCCTTTGTCAAGCACAAGTACTTGTCTAAAAGTGTGATAAAAGTTTAACTCCTCAAGGAAGTGATCATAGGATGATCAAAACCAATCAGTCAGTCATGGCTAATGGCTAACACAGGCCATTTGATTCTTCCCCAAGAGCTGCTTTGCAACCACAAACAGAATGAAGAGCTGCTGATGTAACAGTATTGTCTCCAGGCAAACACAAATGATAAATCATTCCCCTTTCAAGGTGCATATTCAAATAAAAGTGTCCCACAGTTCACCACATCCATGTCAGAATAGCAAAAACATTTTTTTCAAAACTTGCTGAAGTATTTCATGGGGTGTTTTTAAGCTGTCAATACAAGCATTTTACTGAGTTGTGAGTGACGTGTGAGCCATGACTTTTTAAGAAATGGAAACATCTCAATCTTTCATCCTACAACCTCAGTTCACCAAGTTCTATTTTTACCATGCAGGAAACAAGTGCCTGAGCTCACTGACAGTTCAGATTGCTGTATAGCAGAGTGCACTGCACAGTGTGGCAGAGAGAAGGTCAGGTTTTGTTTCCTGACTTTTTAAATACTTGGTAACCCTTATGCACCCAACCTCAGCAGAATCTGAGCAGTCCTGTATTTTCTAAGGCAATAAACTCCATTACATATTTATTCAGCTGATCCACGATTACCTATCCGTGGTGCCATTTTAAAGTTTTTACTAGCATTCAGCTAGTTTTGCTATTTTTCTCTCAGATAACCTATTTTATTTCAATAATAGCTGCAGTGCTGCAGGACAAATTTTTGTGCCCTGCACTTTGATGCAGCCTTCATGATGCTGTTCTGTTCTGGAAATAAGAGTTTTCAAGGTGAGGGATTGACTTTTCCTCATGTCCATGAGAGGGACTGAATTTCTTCTGTGATGTGCAGCTTGATGGGAGTCTGAATAATGATATGGCAATATCTAATACACTACTGACAATGACCACAATTTCAAAAATATTACAGGATCTTCCCACTACTTTTAGCAGACAAATCACTTTCGAGAAAAGCAGAAAACCGTGTTTCCACCACAGTTTTTGTCAATAGATGAAACTTCTCAAAGTCTGGCTAGGATTGAGTTAATTCCATATGGTGCTGTGTTTTAGATTTGTGACCAAAACCATGCTGATAACACAACCATGTTTTAGTTATTTCAAGGCACTCTTTGCACAGCATCAAACTCCCTTTCTCACTCTGCCTCCTAGGGCTGGCTGGGGGGTGTGAAAGTGGTTGGGAGGGCACAATTAACAGACATGCAACCTGAGTTAATTGATATTGCTCATCTAATGTCATCCAATGTCATGCTCATCCATAAAGAGGGAAAAGAGAAGGTTTAGGGAGGTTATCCATCTTTTCCTTGGAAGCTGTCAGGTCTACTCACGAAAGGCTGCGAGTGACAGCCTACAATTGCATCACTTGTTTATTTTATTTCTCTCTTCTTCCACTTCTCCTTCCCTTACCTAACAGTTTGTATCTTGATCCACCAGTTTTCTTGGTTTCAAATAGAATTGCAGAAGTCGTGCTGGGCACAAGAACTGTTAAAAATTCTGTGTACGTAGCTGTCAATGCCACTTTAATATACAAAGTATGTAAAACTGGAGTATGTTGAAATGCAATGTCAAAACTCTTGACTTAATCTGGTATTGAGAACCGAAAAAGATGTGGTTCCTTAAAGTTTCCTTGTAATTGTAATATTACAAGTCTCATCATGGAATTATTCCACGTTGGAAGGAGGTGGCCAGCGTAATAACCCAATTCACAAATAAAGAAATTCATTTTATCTGTAAAAAATTCTTTTTTTCTGTCAAAGGTCAGGAAATACTGTTTTATTATTCCATTGTTGCATTTGCAGATATCCAAGCTATCTGCACTTGCAGCATATAATTCAGCATATTACAAGCACTTCATCATTGTTTTCCTTCAGATTTTATTATCTATCATAAATACCAGCTGTTAAGTCATTTTATGTAGTCTGTTGATGAACAGCTTCGATACAGAGACTAATTCAATTGAACATTTTCGTGTATCTCTGGAATTCTTAACCCAGCCCTGTGTTACTGAGCAAACATGATCTTCACACTCCAATATTGGCTGCAGGATACTGTCCCTGGAGTGAATGGTAACTGAGTGGGGAGAGGAGTTAAAGGTGAATTTTCAAACCTTTGTTGCTCGAAGATGCTACTGATGCCTGAAATGGCTACCTGGAAACAGAGACTAGACAGGAGTAAGGGAATAAAGGTGATATTTATTTGGAAGGCCTTCAAAGGTACACCCTGGGGAGCCCAGAGGCCGCTGCCAAAATGGACCCCAAGATGGACAAGGAGTCACGAGTTCTTCACACTTTTATGGGTTGGGTCCATTCGCATATCAGCATAAATTCACCAATTAAAACTTCAGCTAATGATGTAAGTTCTCTAAGCTCAGCTCCCCTTCTCAAGATGTTGGTTTACACAGTTTGGGTCTGGGTGTCCTTGGAGAGCGAACCCAGAGAGGCTTTGTTATGTCTGTCTTAGCATGAGAGAGCAGCAGCAGCCAGCAGGCTGTACAACACTTCAGAGTTTTACACTAAACAATGCAGGATTTGAAAAATATAAAAGCTGAAACCCAAGGCATCACTGCCAGCCACTGCCTGTCCCTCAAGGAGATGACCTTTCTGCTGGAAAAATTTCCAACACAAGTTTCTCCCAGCGTGAATTCCTAGGTTTCATGAAGCTCTCTGTTGGCTCACTCAACACCTTGTGATTTCGAGTCCTTGTGACACAGAGACAAAATGCCTTTTTGACATCATTTGGCTGTAAAATTATCACAAATGTACTATTACTATTTTATCTGTTGCAGGTAAGGAAAGTACAGGATTAGGGAGTTTTCTATAAAGACGGATTTGGTAACTCCGTGCTGTAGTTTAACACCAGAAAACACTAGAAAATAAAGTTGCCTTTTAAAGAGTTGATAGCTTTACTGCCACTATAATTTGATACAAACTATTGTCTACAACAACAAGTTCTAGTTTAACCACATGTTACCAATGGACTGCCTAATTATGGGAAGATTAAGTGGCTGGCAAAGCAAATTTTATAGAGAAGAAGCTGCCATTAGTAGAAGTTTTATGCTCTTTGCTGTTTCTACTTGACACAGGGATTCTGAGATTTGAGATAGCACTAGATATGTCAGTGTTTAGTAAGTTTTTTCCTTCCTTTTTTTTATGCATGAGTAGAAAGACATTTTACTGTAACCATGTGTTATAAATAAATATAAATGAATAAAACATGAAGATAAATAAAAACCTGTGACATGAACTTAGTGTGTGTCTTCTTCATAAATATTGATTTGCACATTTATTTTTTAATCTGTCAGATTAAATCATTAATGGAGTTGAAGCCTCAGCATGAACTCTCTTAAGTTCTAACCATACAAGTACTTTGTAGGGAAATACTCTCCTTTTTCAGAGATATGTGGAAATGCTGGTTATTCTGGCAGTACAGTCTTGGTTTTGTCTGGCAAAGCGGAATGGAATTATGCACAGAAGTACACCCAAATCCTGTTGTTACAGCTGAAGGGCATTACTCCCTTTAGTTTTGGTAGCATATCTTCAGCAATGAAGGATGGCTTGGTGTTTTCAGTGCAGAGTTCCTTATGATGCATCTGAATCCTTAAAAAGAGAAAGAAAAAAAGGTACTTGTGGAAATTAGCCAGTGAATGATTAGACTGAACTAAGCCATATTTTGTCCCCATTATTCTGTATTTAGCCTATTAGAAGAATTTTGCCCTGGTTTGTTTCACAGTATTTTTCAAGAGATACTTAATTTAAAAGTATTAATCTCCATCAGTGACAAGTCTTCTCAGCTTTTAATTGAAATGTCGTGCCAAGCCAGCTTCGGTTGAGTCAGGTTCAAGACCTGATAATGGAAGTTTTCAGCTGGCATTAAAAATTCTAGTTTCTGGCTTTTTCTGTAACTTTCTCATTCTCCAGCACACATTTCTGCCCTGATTTCCAATCTGTGCACAAGGGATGGCTCCGTGGGTACCACTCCATCCTCTGTGGTCTGGTGGCTGCTCTACCGCCGAGACTGAGCCACGGCCACAACTGGAAAGCAAAATTTGCTGTATCATCAGCAGACAGATATTCTATAAATCCCAATGTAATAAACTATAAAAAAATCAATGTAGGTTTTTTAAAGCAAAACTTAAAAATTTAATTTTTCTTTTAGCTGAGATAAACCATAAATATTAGTTAGAGGCAGCTAGCTTTCATTTTAATTACCTTTCTGAGGAGGTACAAGAGGTTGAGTATGGATCCAGGGACACCAGGAGACACTGTTGCCCGGAATCAGAAGAAAAACTTCACCAAACAATGTTAAAATGGCAAGATAAAAAGCAGTTCTTTAATGAAAGCTTCCAGGTGCACAAATACAGCTATGCTCATGCATGGCACAGGATTCCTATAATTTTTATAAGGTTAATTAGGATATCTAGTAGGACATCCAATTAGAGACCAGTTGCCCCAGCAAGCCACTGTTGGGTCTGCCCCTTGGAATTGCTCCATGGGCTTCTCTGCCCTATTTCTTGTTATGTCTCCTAAATTCTGATGCAAAACAGAGTGTCCTGGTTAGAAATTATTTTCTTGAAAATAAGACTGAACAGAAGTTCAGGAGTGTGACATCAGGTGTTAGAAAGGGTTAGCTTATTGTTCTAAAATGTGAGAAAAGGCAAGAAAAGGAGTAGGAACTATACAACTATATATTAACAATCTACAAAGCTGCAAATCTGAAAGTCTTTCGGCATCAACACCAGTACTTTCCTCATAAGGTAGAGTAGTTTCAGGGCTATTTCCCAATAGCAGAACATTCGTCACTTATGAGCAGGACAACAGTCCAGGTTCCAGAGCAACATCATGACCTTAGACTTCAGACAATTTTTTTCCTATGATACTCAGGTTTTTGATTGTTTCAATCATCCTTGGGAAAAACAAACGAACAAACAAAAAACCCCTCACATCCCTAATGAATCAGAAAAGTTTTCAACTCAGAGGACTGAATAATTTGGCTTTGGTTTTCCTTGACATAGAATCACAGAATCATTAAATTTGGAAAAGACCCTTAAGATCATCCTCAAGTCCAACCATCAACCCAGCAGCACCATGCTCACCGAAAAACCAGGTCCTCAAGTGCCACAACCACACATTTTCTGAACCCTTTCAGGGATGGTGACTGGAACATTTGCAGCCACATGCTGATCACAGCAATATCATATCACTAAGATATGGTAATTTTAAGGTTTAAAGTCTCCATTAAACACCAGATTAACAAAGAAATGGATTTATTTGCACAGATTGCATAGGAGGTTTTAAAGTGGAATTCTGAATAAATAGGGTTGTTTCAATAAAAAAACAGTCCTCAGTTAAAGCAAAGACAAAACCAAGTAATTTAATCTCTTTTCTCATTTTGATTTAAGACACTCATACATAACTCTTTTTTTTGTTAATAAATAAATTAACCTTAAATATGAGGATGCATTCTTTTATACTGCCTTCAACAAAGACAATTGTTTTACAGAAACAAGGTAGTTTATCCTCTCAAAAGACTTTATGGAGTCTTTCTGCATAGAGTACACTACACAAATTATCCTAATTAACAAAACTAATTCAAAATATACACTTAGAAGGGTTAAACTGAGATTAGGACATACCCGTGTTATAAACTATACAGATACGAATAACAGAAAAAAAGAGCTAATGTAAAAAACAAAATTAAGAAAGAAAACAGAGGTATAGGAAGGTGAATCCCCACTGTTAAAAACGTTAGCAATAATTGGATCTAAGAAATTGATTTTCCACTTAAGTGCACCAACAGGTCAAGGTCCTGTTCCTTTTAATTTTTAGACCTAGAGAGTATTTGGGGTTTGGTTTGGTTTGCTCTGGAGCAGTGCTAAGAGAGCTGCTCTAAAGGAAATGCAATTATAAATTAGAAGAAAGGCTGGTATTAAAGTCTAGTTAGAAGAGATATTTTTAAGAGGGAGTTTCAAGATCTCAGCACCATGAGTGAATAAAGTGGAGAAGAATTCTTCAAGAGTGATGCAGGAGGAGTGGAATGGCCAGGGATACTCATGGACACAGAGTGACAGATAATGACTTTGAGAATTTCTGGCTCTCATCCATCAGGTCCATAAACATAATAGCTAAAGCTTCAAAGCAGATTGACTGCTTGTCAAATAATCTAGGAAAGAATTGGTAACAATGCCTACATCTGAATTCTGGATGGCTTCAGCTTTTACAGTGCTGTTGCCTCTAATATCTAAGACCAAAACTAGTGAAAATGTGGCATTGTTCACTTCATAAGGATACTCTGTGTCTCACCTCTGTGAGGGAATTTTCTTGAACAAAACATCATCTGTGCATGAATTTAAGCTCTGAGATTCCACTTTCTCCCTTCAAAACATGTCAAACTTCACTGGATTTAACAATGAATCAGAGTTTGAAATCTGAGATCATAGATTTTCCTGTTGTTGCCTTCCAACCTCATTATAATCTCTCTCGTTTGAAGTATTGAACAGGATAAGTTCTAACACATCAGGTAGCTAATTTTTTAGTCAGAGGTGGTTGTCTTTTCAGTTTTATTCTAGCTGAGGTCCAGAGCTCTAATGCTTTCATTTTTTAGACAGATTCCAATGGATTTGAGTGCAAATACTCGAGATATAACTGAAGATATAACTGCCTGTCTTTCCCACTCCATGACAGAAGCAAACTTTTGCTGTCTCCTCAACAACACTCTTTTCAGCCTGACAGGATAAACTGTGAATTGCCAGCTTTCACACCTCGTTTCTAAAATAAATCAAAGCTATTTCTAACCTGAGAAGCCTGTGTTATGGTCCCTGACAATACATCCAATTACTGAACATTTTTCTTGTCTGCAATATAATGTCTGAGAAAAATTTTATAGTATTTTCTTCATTTTGTTTATGTTTTTGTTCATATTTTAAATACAGCTTTTTGGGCTTTTGTTGAAGTTATCTTTAAAAATTAATATTATAACCACAGCATTTGAAATTGCAACAGAGCCCAAATCCCACACATGGCTGCTGATTCTACTTTGCAGCCAAGATATTTTGTGGCTGGTTTTGCTCACCCCCCCTTAGCAGACAGACTAAGGCGGGTAAGAAGTGTTTTACAATACTCACATGTATCTGTAAACGAGACCAGTTATTCTAGAGTTACAGTTTATGTCTCCTGAAGAAATGTAACCCCTGCGTAAAATAATATTTTCTGTAGCACTTCTTACCTTAGGATCTCAAAGTGCTTGGTTTGACCAAGTGGTGGTTTGACCCTGGCTGGAAGCCAGGTGCCCAACAAAGCCTCTTCATCACTCCCCTCCACAACAGGACCACACAGAGAAACTGTAACAAAAGCCTCGTGAGTTGAGATAAGGACTGGGAGAAGTCACAAACGCATCACAGTCACAGGCAAAACAGACCAGACTTGGGGAAATTAGATGAAGTCATTATCAACCAAAATCAGAGCAGGATAATGAGTAGGAAAAGAAATCTTAAAAACACCTTCCCCCCACCTCTCCTTCCTTCTTGGGCTTTATTGCAAATTTTCTACCTTTTTCCCTCCAGTGTCACAGGGAGACAGGGAATGGGGGTCAAGGTGGGTTCATCACGGGTTGTTTCTGCTGCAGCTCAGGGAGAGGAGCCAGAGCCCTTCCCCTGCTCCAGTGCCGGATCCCTCCCGCGGGAGACTTCTCCAGGAGCTCCTCCAAAGGGAGTCCTTCCCGCGGGCCGCAGCTCTTCACCAGCTGCTCCAGCATCCCTTTCCAGGGATGCGGTCAGTCCTTCGGGCACATCCTGCTCCAGCCCGAGTTCCCCAGGGGGTCACGACTGCTGCCGGCAAACCCGCCCCAGCGTGGGCTCCTCTCCCCGCGGCTCCGCAGGTCCCTGCCGGGAGCTGCTCCAGCACGGGCTGCCCGCGGGGTCACAGCCTCCTCTGCGCATCCCCTGCTCCGCTGGGGGCTCCTCCGGGGGCTGCAGGTGCATCTCTGCCCCGCTGTGCCCCCCACGGGCCGCACGGACACGGCTGCCTCTCCACGGGCCGCCCCACGGGATCTCAGGGGATTCTGAGCCCCAGCGCCTGGAGCAGCTCCTGCCCTTCCTTCTGCACCGCCCCTGGTGTCTGCGGAGCTGCTCCTCCTACTCGCTCCTCTCTCCTCTGGCTGCGATCACCTCTGCACAACAACTTTTCTCCCTTCTTAAATCCGCTGTCCCGGAGGTGCTGCTGCCGTCAGTGACGGGCTCAGCCTCGGCCAGCGGCGGCTGTGTCCTGGAGCCGGCTGGCCTTGGCTCTGCCGGACACGGGGGCAGTGTCCAGCAGCTTCTCGCAGGAGCCACCCCTGTAGCCCCTCCTGCCCACACAAAGTCAAAGCAGTTTTCCACAGATTTCTGGCATGTATTTCAACGGAGGCTTTGTTAATCTATGTTTGCACATAAAGGTCAATGGAAAACTTGGACCCAGGCAGAGGAGGATTCCTCTGAGACATCTGCTGAGAAAAATGAACAAATATATCTTCCAGACAAACTTCTTGTGTGCTGTTTTGAGTAAGGTGTGTTGTAGAGGATCTATAACACACAGCACTCAAGCGTACATACAGAAGCTTCACCCTGAAGGGCTGACAACGCTTAAATGAGGTCCTAAATTACACAAGGAGCCTATTCAGCACCAAAGGAGCTCAGAAAGAAAAAGAAAAAGAAAAAGAAAAAGAAAAAGAAAAAGAAAAAGAAAAAGAAAAAGAAAAAGAAAAAGAAAAAGAAAAAGAAAAAGAAAAAGAAAAAGAAAAAGAAAAAGAAAAAGAAAAAGAAAAAGAAAAAGAAAAAGAAAAAGAAAAAAAGGAAAAAAAGAAAAAGAAAAAAGAAAAAGAGATAAAAAGAGAAAAAGAAAAGAAGAAAAAAAAAGAAAAAGGAAAAAGTAAGGCTGCCTTTCCATAATTGGAAGAAGCCATGTATTGGCAGCTCTGGTTTTCAGGGGGCTGGAAGTCCTTAGGGACTTAAACTTCAAAGGTATCTGCTGTGGTGGTGGGCCACAAGAAATTCAAGACATTTAGGGAGTGCATTGATGCAACTTCCTGACACAAGTGATCAAGGAGACAATGAATGGAAGTGCTTTGGTGGATCTCACAGATGAGGAAGAGCTGTTTGGGATGTGAAGCTTAGTGATAGTTTTGTCTGGAGTGGCCATGAGATCACGACAGTCAGGATATTGAGAGTGGGAAAGTGGGAAGAAGTGAAATTACAGCCATGGATGTCACTCAGCCTGCTGAGTGACTTTCTTAGAAGACGAAGAAAATAAGTCTGTAAATATTTTCCAAGTATAAAGTATACAAAAAGGTGATTGGATGTAGCCAGTGTGGATTTATGAGAATCACGTCCGGCCAAAATATTTCCTTTCAGCAATAATTCTGTCTTCTACTTGGGGAGAACGGGAATTTAGGAAATAACTTGACTCAAACATGAACAACCAGTGTCAATAAGATTTGCACACATCAGAATTTCGCAGCCTGAGAACAACAGCAAAAGAAAAAAAAGGTCAAAAGATTTTAAGCTGGAAAGACTAAGTCTGTTATCAATACAAATGTAGAACTTACATTTTAAGTAGAGATTAAATGATACAGGTATTTTCCAGTTCTGCCAGTTTCACTGTCCCTGCCTTGATATGTAGAGTGGCTTTATCCATTAAATCCTGAATATACTTTTTACATCTTAGTAGACCTTTTGGTTTTAAGATACGTCCATTCACATGACAACAAAAGTACACAAGATGGCAGCAGGCACCTGCAGAGGTACAGAACTGGAATGACTTTCAAATTGTAATCAATTCCCAGGAATTTAAATACAATTTCTAAAAAAAATAAAACAAACAACAAACCCACACCCCAGAAAGAGCAATCCAAAAAGGAAGAAAAAAGGAAGTGGAACCATGCTGGCCTTTACCACAATGCAGGACACTAATTTGCTAATGTTGTCTGGATTTTTAATTTGCTAATACTGTCTGGATTTTTTTCACTGACGAATTTGAAGATTTATCTGTATCAAATTGTTATTTTGGCTACACACCTCTCATCCAAAAGTTCAAGTATATTAAAAAATGGGTTAATTTTCGTTTTTTTCTGGGAGACACTAAGGTTTTTAAACCTCTAAAGAGACATGTATATGACAAGCTTCTACTGGAATTCTCAACGTGCAGCCTTGCACTTAAGAAAAGTGTATGAGATATTGTCCTACAGTTTCAGAAGAATAAATACCTCTTCAGGCCTTTAAAAAAACATTTGTTATTTAAACAAAATTGTGAAAAAATTGAAATACCACGTATGCTTTCAGTACTGGGGGTATGCTGGGTTTTTTGTTTGTTTCTTAAGTCATTAAAAAAAAAAGGAAATGCAAAAATACACGTTGGAAATGCTGGCAGGAATGTATTAAGAAAATACTAAATGAAGTTGTTCTAATACCTGTTTGGCAGATTTAAGTGGCTTTAAATTCAGATATGTGACTATCATTTCTTTCACCGACAAATGCATTGCTTTGGGTATAGTGTGTTACTGCTGGATGATAAAGGGAATTGCTGGAATGGCCATCTGTGTCACAGCCAGACAAAAACATTTGTTTGAAATAAATTTTGAAATAAAGGCAACAATTTATTCTTTAGAAACAAGAACCTCCCAAGACTCCTTAGAGGCTTGTGATTGGAAGGAGATGAATTGACTTTTCGCTTGGGTTTCGCCTTAGTGTTCTGAAGTAAGATTTGGTGAGCATGGGCAGAATTTGCCAGCTGCCTTCTGTCGGATTCTAGAAGGAGCTTGATCCAATAAAAATCAAAGTGAATTAACTCACTGTTGGTTCAAGACTGATTCAAATGGTGAATGCTGTAGTGACCACTACTAAATGGGTCCTGCTGCCACCAACAGCACACATCTGGGACACCGAGTGTCAGGCTGAGGTATCCTGAGTTGGAAGGGACCCACATGGACCATCAAGTCCAACTCTTCACTGAATGGCCCATACCATTGGGATCCCATGACCTTGGCATAGCTGGCACCATGCCCTGACCTATAAGAACCTACACTGGGGTCTCAAGTGCCTCTCTTTCCATTTACGCCCCTCGCACTCAGAAAAAAAGTGCATATTCCAGCAAACATCCCACAAGCAGTGTAGTAGTTGTTAAATTACTGCCACCTGAAAAATGCTTTGTGCTTCTGACTCTTTAGTGATGCAATGATGAATACGTGCGTTCTGCTGTGTGACAAAAGATATAAAAACCCCACTAATAATTGGAAGACTTTCTTTTTTAAAACTAGTTCCTTTAGGCAGTAAGAGTAGTGTATAATTTTGCTTTGTAGAGGTTGTTAATGAAGCTCAGGACCTGACACTGCTGACTCTATTTCTTGCACTCAGTGGACAGTAGAGAAGAAAGAGGAACAGTGCTTTGTGTTTTAAAGATTTTACCTCAATATCTCTGCAATTAGAAAGTGCTATTCCCACAGGATCTGAGGGACTAACTTCCTCAGGGGAGCCTAAACACTTGACACCATCAAGAAAGAGAACGATCTGCTTTGTAAATGGCTTTGCTCTATGTAATGATTAAATTTGGGACTGAACAGTTTTAGATTTGAAATAGATCATTTGCTATTGGAGCTTATATTTTACACTAAAGACTGGCATGTGAAGAGCTGCACATGACTGTATGCACAAAGGAATCCAATCCAATATCCCATTGATCAGGCTGTACACTGTGCACACGGTACTGCCCATTTGGGTAGCTCAGAATCCTCTGCCCTCCTCTGCCTATCACATGGGAAATTAAAAAGTCATTTATATGCTTTAAGTTTTGGTCAGTTCTTAGGTGTAAGCAGTAGGATTAGATGATTATTGCAGGTCCCTTCCAGCTGAACTAGTCTATTCTATTCCTCCCTGTTATGAACTGGTTTAAACACAATGGAAACTAAGCCTCTGTGAATAAAATGGATTGAATCCAGAAAGGTCGAAAGATACTCAAAAAACATGATTGAAACCAAATGAGGCTAGATGTTGGTGCCAAAAAAATTGATATATTTTATTTAATAGTAAAAGAGGCAAAGAGAAAGGAAGAGAAGAAGGAAGGAAGGAAGGAAGGAAGGAAGGAAGGAAGGAAGGAAGGAAGGAAGGAAGGAAGGAAAAGAGGTGTGGGGGGACAGAGAGAGAGTGACAGGGTTAGGTAGGAAAGTACCACCCTTCCGAGGGTCCCAATGACAACTTGTGCCTCCCCTCCATCTGGTCTCCTTGGTGGTGAGGGTCTCCTGCCACCTTGCAGTTTTCCAAAGTATTCCTTCCTTACTGCTGAGAGTCTTTGTAGGTATAAGGTCTTTCACAGTCAGAGGTACAGGGACAGACTAAACAAACAGGTGGGGATATAGACTAATGTCTGAAACTCTGGTGGATGCTAAATAAGAATTCCTGATGTTGAGAGATACTTGCTAATCTCAATATCAGAATAATAAACTTATATTTGACAAAATCAGGTCAAATGGTTCACAGTTAGGGGGTTTTACAGGTATTAATGTAGTAATTTTTGGAATAAAATTTTATTTCAGAAAACATAAAAATATTGTAAACTGGAAAAAAAAATTAAACACAAGAAGAGATTCATATTTGATGTTCAGACCTTGATGCACTCCATGTGAAATTTTGACCTCGAGTGGGAACCACAGCTGAAGGGCTGACCCATGGGCCAGGCTCAGACTCACTGAGTGGTAGGAGTGACTTTTCCGTTCCCCTGGGACCAGGGTGTGTATCTGAACTGGAATGGAAGGGCAGACCTTGACCTGTGGGAATGTGAATGTGCGAGTTTCTAAGAATATAAAATCTAGGATGTAAATTACTATCCATTTGCTGTTCCTACCCTGTTTAGTTAACACAATTCAGGTATGTCATTGAAGAATATTTTTCTCAAGCACCTACCCCACTGCAGAGGCCCTTGCAATACTTTGTATTTTTTACACAAAAACCAAACCAACATCAGATTAATTAAAAGGTGGATCTACATTCTGTAGGAGACAAAGATAAATTGATATATGAAAGTCTTATATTTAGATGTTGACAAACAAGCATGACTTGAGTCCCATATATAATCAAAATATAGAAGAAATGGAAATATGTTCTGTTGTATGTACGATGAGCATTCATCCATCTGTTCATTCTTCATCTTTAACAACGTTCTTTCTTCCCAGGCTAAATAATAACAACGCAGGAGTGGTTAAGCAATGGAAATTAATAATGCTACTGCTATGTTCCCCAAAATAGAATTTCAGAGACAAGAGGAGAAGTCACCTATCACTTTCATCATCTACTTGTAAAGATCTGTTTATTCATTAATGAAGCTTCACCATTTAAAATGCAATCCTGAGCCACAATAATGTGTTTCATACACACACACACACACATATATATACATATATATATACCAGATCACAGTAATCCTGTGGAGAAATATGAATACATAGGATCATGTGATTTATCAAGCGACTCTGAAATAGCAGTTTTAGGCTTGATAAATGACTAAACCTGTCCTCATTCTGGAAGGAGTCAGACAAATTTCACAATTCTCTTCACCTTTGGAACTTCTGCTCGTTAATATTCACCCTTGAGAGATAAGATGAGAGCTGGAATCTCAGTCTCCTCAGAAAAGATCTCAGCCAAAAAGATCAAAACATGCAAAGCTCCAGGTGAGTCATAGCTGAGCACTGGGGGGAGGCATCATGCCATATCACAGCATCACAGAATATTCTGAGCTGGAAGGGATCCATGAGGATCACAGAGTCCAACTCTTAAGGGAATGGCCCATATTGGGATTGACCCCATGATCTCAGCATTATCAGCACCGTGCTCTGACCAACTGAACTAATCTCAGATATGTTATTTCCTGAACTTTGCATCAATTAGAAAGAAGCCTGCCACTTATAATCTCATTTCCTATCAGTGCAATATTGTTTAGCCTTCTTACCTCCATTGACAAAAGAATGCACCAATAACATTATTTTTATTGTATAATGAGCAAACAGCTACAGGGAAAGTCACATTAAAATGCAAAGAAATGTAAATAAACTGAAAGGCACAATGTGCATTGATTTTTCTCCAAAATAGGATGGATTGGTCATTTGAAAGGGCACTTTTCTGTGAATCCACAAGTAACCTTTATTGCATGGCTGCTGAAATAACTAATCTGTCACACCATTTGCTGCTCGCCTGGGAAGTGTGGCTGGTGATGCCAGCTGCAGTCAAAGTTCACAGGAATCCTCAGCAATTGCCTTCTCCCATACTGTGAATCGTAGCTGCTGCTGTAGATGTATTTTAAAATGTCTTTGATTTAATGAGGTTTTTAATGCTAAATTAATTTTGCAATTTCGTACTCATCAAGATTTCAGTGTAAACATTATTAAACTATTTTTTTCCCATTAGCAATGTTAGCAATGTGAGTAACTGGTATTTTTTTAACCTTAGTATTTCGTTAACTTTCTTTGCTTGTTTAAAATGATACAAATTAAGGTGAACATTGTTACTATGTTAAAGAAAGTGACAATGCACATGAAATAAGCTATTCTGCCAGCACTGGAAATACACATTTATCTAGAAAGTGAGTTTGGGCAGGGTATAGATTATTCAACAGCTCTTATTCCCCTACCAAAGGACTTCAGCTGTTCTCCAGGAACCAAAGCTAAGCAAGAATAATAAAAATAAACAATCCAAAGTAAACAACTAAAATTAATCAGCATTAGAAATAGACATTTAACTGAGTTTGAAGAATAAAAAAATAAAGGTATGTTATGCAGATACAATAACAATATTAAAATATTGCACCACACTTCTGCTGTAACTGCCTTTCCTTAACCAAGTAGCTGCCTGCCATGTCTATATGTCACTGCAAATACATTTTCCTCCCCAGCTTATCTTGTTAAGGTTTTGAAAGTACAAGTTATCCGAAACAGCAGCTGGTACAACACTGAATTTTTCCAGTTTTATACCCAGTGTGAACTGGATTATGAAGAGAACTGTCCAGAGCTGCAGTACCAGACATTTTCATCAGAATCTATTGGGCATTTTGTTTTCATCAGAATCTAGCGTGCCTGCCATCTAGCTTGGTATATTTGAGGGTGTCACTCCACTATCATCATTAGGATTGTGATTGTTTGCACCCTTGACAGCAAAATCACTAGTTTAATTGCAGGTGAGATGTGATCACAGAATCATAGAAGTGTGGAATGGTTTGAATTGGAAGGGACTTTAAAGCCCATCCAGTGCCACCCCTGCCATGGGCAGGGACACCTTCCACTGTCCCAGGCTGCTCCAAGCCCCGTCCAACCTGGCCTTGGGCACTGCCAGGGATCCAGGGGCAGCCACAGCTTCTCTGGGCACCCTGTGCCAGGGCCTCCCCACCCTCACAGGGAACAATTCCTTTCCAATATCCCATCTAACCCTGTCCATTCCCTGTGTCCTGTCCCTCCATCCCTTGTAAATTGTCTCTCTCCATGTTTCCTGTAGCTCCCTTCAGGCCCTGCAAGGCCACAGTGAGGTCACTCCGAAGCTTCTCTTGTCCAGGCTGAACAATCCCAGCTCTCCCAGCCTTTCCTCCCAGCAGAGCTGCTCCATCCCTCTGACCATCCTGGTGCCTCCTCTGGGCTCTCTCCAGCAGCTCCAGGTCCTCCCTGTGCTGGTCCCAGGGCTGGGGCAGCTCTGCAGGTGGGGTCTCACCTGAGCACAGGGGCACAGGAATAGCCAATTCTAATGGGAAGTCCAAAAAGGAGATAAAAAGAAAAACTGAGCAGGCTCACTGGTCAGTTTCACCGGTAGAGAAGAGATTAAAAATGTAACCTGCAAACCCACAAAGAATGTGCCCTGTGTAAATGAAGGAAGGAGAAAGAAGCCAAAGTAAAAGTTTGAATCTCAGGGTTTGAGCCCAGTCTCAAGACTGCATGGAACTGAAGCTCTGAATATATGACATCAACAATTGTGCTTTTGATGAAAGATGTTATTAAAGATGATACAATTCCTAAAGAATTCTGAATACTTAACTATTTCCTTAAAGTTGTTCGGTTTGTGTTTCTGTACTGTGGTTTTTAGGCATTTACAATAACTATTATGAACCTGTTCATGTACTCATTGTAGACAATTCTATTTTTTTTCAGGGCCTTTATGAGTTCTTATAAGAACTTATTAAAAAATAAGTTCTTATTTTTGTTACTTACTGCATTTTGACTATAGTTCAAATTAATCAGTTAGAAGATTTTATGGAATCCGCTAGATTTTTCCATTTTTCAGGGACATATTTTATCGTATTAAAATGAATTTAACCCAAAGATTGAAGGCAGCAGGCTGGAAGTAAAAATCTTTGAGTTTGTATCCTGCTCTGTTACAAATTATTTGGTCACACATAAATACTTTTCCTCTTTTCCTGTACAGAAAAACATTTTTTTTTCTTTTTCTCCATTCTATTGCTTTGAGATAAATGGGCAGGCAGAACTATGAATAAACATTTTATAAACAACAAAAATATAAAACGGATATATTTTATACTGGAATTATACTTTAACAGTACTGGGATACAATAGTGTGTTAGTGAATTGGAGGATGGGATCACTTTGTACTGTGTATTTTATTCAGGAGACTTCCTACCACTAAATTTTTAGCTGAAAACAATTTGGGTCATTTACCCTTGAAACTGTAGCTCCTGGTCTTGCTTCATATTGTCTTTTTGTCAAATTAAAAACCCATCTTATATTCCTACTTTAAACTGTAAGACATTGAAAGGGCACCATTTAAATCAAACATCTCTGCAAATAAATTGAGATGTGTATGTTATAAGATTGCCTTAAATAGCAATAGTAATAGCTATTATAATAATAAATAGCTTAATACCACACTTAAAAGTAAATCTGAGTTGGTTTTGCAGAACCCTGGCTCATCATTTTAAAATCTGTGGGACTACTTTGAGAACACTCTTACAATTAAACACAGGAAAGAAAAATTTTGCTCCCTATCTAAAATTTAGAGAAGGAATCTGAACAAGAAGAGTGGGTAAGGTGATGACTTTCAAAAAAAAAAAAAAAAGATTAGAAAGACTACTAGTTATGCAAAAACCAGAAAAAAGCCTTAAAAATATAATGGAGGACAACGTCTAGTGAAAGCAAAACTTCTGCAGCAGGAGTGGGGTGAGGAATGTTGTATTTAAGGCAAGACTCAAAGTCTGGGATCATTTTCTCTCAACTTCCAGCCACTCAGGAAAAATCTGACAGCATCAATATTGTTCTTAAAACTAAAATCTTCTAAGTGCAGCATATTTTTTTAAAGTAAAGACAAAGCAGATTACTCAAAATCCAATTAATTTGTTCAAGTGTGAATACTTCCCATTTTTAGACTCCCTAAAAATGAAAATACATATAAGAAGAAAATCACTTAGGCTGAGGAAATATGAAGACACATAACAAGATTCATGAAATTTTAAGTTCTTTAGTAGTATAAATATTTAAATATATTAAGTAATGTAATGGTTTTACATCAATATCACACAAAATTGCAGATACACAGTTGAATGCCTGCCTAGAACATACAGAGCAAAATTTGGAAAAAGCAAGCTAATCATTAAAAGCAGATTCAGAAATTGCTGGAACGCCTACCTTGGCTGGGGAACAAGCAGAGTGGAAACCACTGAGTTACAGCTCTTTGGCAGGCTGAAATTACACCTCTCTGTGCTGCGGATTGGTTAAACAGAGAAGTATGGAAGAGGTTTGGGAAATGTCAGGAGAGGCAGAGATCCTAATCTACAAATTGAAGGAGATATGAAGAAGAGTTTAATGCACTGTTACTGGTAGAAAAGAAGTAAATCAGTACCTTCATGGATAAGCTGTAGATGCTTTACTATTCTGCAGTTGTCTTTCTCCCCGTGCTCTACCACAGATTTGCAGAGGTATAAATATAATACTAAGTTATTGCATCAGGTTTCAGAAATTAGCTTAATAAAGATAAATTGAATTATATTAGTTTCTCTGAATAGAGGACAATTTCTAGAACCTTACCTAACTGATAATTTAGAGATGGATGATTTTACTGCACAATTAACTACACGAGCCCTTACGCCTGTGCTCATGTACCTTGCAAAAACAGTGCGTGGGAGCTGATACATTACAGTTAATATAAGAAATATTAAGGATGACAGCAGATGGGCTAGTGGTAGAAATAAAAAACAAAAATGTATTTTTGGCAAAATAACTTTAAAAAGGTAAGAAGACAAGTAACTTTTACAAAGGTTAAAAATTGCTAAACAAAAATTTTGCCTACTTTCTAACAGCTATTTTATCAGCATTTAACCTACTTCACGTGACCTTTGTAAGGCTATTCAGGTCTAAATCTTCCAGCCAGCCTTCTTAAAGCACATTTCTTTTGGTTATAATTATTCTTACTGCTCTCCTCAGAACTCTCTTCAGAGTATTGCATTGCTGTTCAACTTATTTATTATCTCACATAAAGGCCACCAGTTCCATATAATTTCAAAACAGCTAAAGTCAAGATACACTAATATTTCTTTGCCTGTTGCAAGCATCCTTTCTATCCTAGTCCAAAATCACTTGTAACTGCCTTTTAAATATCCATCAGGAGTCGTTTAGGTTTAGATGGTACGGACTGAGACAGAGAAGGGTTAGAAAATCTCCTAAGGTCCCTTCCAGATTGTTTTATCAGGATACCAGCAGTCATTGTAACCTTTCCTTCTGATTCATATGATTGCTAACACACATTTTATTCTTTTTGACTCGTAAGGAATTTCCTATGTAAAAAGACAAATCAGGGTTTTTCTCTGAATATCTACAGGAAGAATTCATTGCACCCTTTATTTTCCCTGGTAGTCTGCACTCTAGATGGGACAGGTGGAACAGGAGGGGAGGAGCAAAGTGGAAGCAGATTTTCCATGCTTTAATTAAGACCCTCTACCTCTTGTTCCACTGTTTAGAACCAGAAAAATGTTTTAAGCATTGAATTCTTTTCTCATTATACCTTACAGACCACAACAGAATGTGTTAAACTCGTTCTTTTTACTTGGCACCTGACAGCCTTTGCATCTTCCAATAATTTGAAGCTTTATTTATTCTTAATTGTATTTTTTATGCTTTTTAAAATGCTTTTTTAATGCTTTTTTCTCCAATTTATTATTCTGCTTTGTTAACAGTACAGTTAGAAAGGCATTTGTTGCCTAGAATGTGAACAGAACATAAATTAGAGTCTATTCTGCTAACAGTTACAAATAGTAATTTAAATATACTTCGCTTTAAACATCCAAACATTGACATTAATGCAAGCAGGTCACTAAATTCTGAAGTCACATGTGTAATACAAGATTGCATTAAAAAAATGAACCAATCTCCCAATTAAACAAATAGGCATTAGACATAATCTAGCATGGTGTGTCTTTGATTGGTTTGGTTTTGTAATTTGACAGATGATACTTTACATGGAAACCTCATTAACAATTGCCAGTGGTTCTACTTGGAAAGACTAATTTGTACAGATCATTTTGCCTTAATGAGGTTCCATGTGAAGATGAACTAAGATCTATTGAGCTGGTACATTTTAATTAGTACTCTAGAGCTGGTGTTCTTCTTTGTCACTGTCGTAATTTTTGACTTCCAATACAGATGATCAAATGAGAAAGCATCATTGGGGATGATGAACCCCATCACCAGTTTTTCACTGCAAAATACATTTAAACGTAATTAGATAATTTCTTTCTCTGTGCTATATTCTAGGATTAAAATGTAAAACATTACTTATTTCATCTATGCTGATGATATAAGAATGATTAGAGTCTCCTTATTCAAGGCATATATTGCATGTAAAGGAATGTATAAGGCAGGTGTAATGGAAATTATATCTTTCTAGTGTCTTGGGTAGGAAGGGAGACTTAAGAAACCTACCCCTAGCATTGTCCCACAAATAACTTTCCAAAGCAACAGAACTAAATGTTTATGATTTTATTATTTTACTGTCACTAACCAGGAACAAAAGATTTGAAAAGATCAAGATATTAAGTGAATTCATTGTGATTTTATTGAAGTTTGTGTTTAAAAGCCTGCAAAAAACTTTTTGATGTCACAAAAATTAAGTAAAACCACTGATATTTTAATTTAAATTTTAAAATAAGATTGATGTTTCCTCTACTGTATTTAAACAAAACTGAATTTTTCATTTCATATTTTGTGAGGAAATATGAAATGAAAAATTCAATTTTTTTGAAGGAGTCAGAATTTTTTAATCCAGTTTTAATTTTGCAAGTTTTGTCTTAGTTTTTTGCATTGTAATAAATTCTGCACATGGTTTGAACAGAACTATTAACACTGAACAGAATCTCTTAGTTTCAATTAGTTAGCGTTTGGCAAATCCGGGAAGTGCTTTAGCACTGCACTTCCTCCAGCTCATGGAAGAAGAATCTGCACTCGTTTATAGTCTTTTTGCATTGGTCTGAAGTTGAATTAAACCAAAATTTAAGTATTTATGTATGTGATCAGATCCACTGCTGCCCCAGCAGGCCTGAGGGTTTCAATGCTTGTTCAAAAGTCTTGGGCTAGATCCTGTACCTTGAACAGTGCAATTTATACTCTTTAGGTACTGCTCAAGTTAATCCAGTATTCCAGGTCAGCTTTCTGGATCTTGGTGTTGTTGGTCTGTTGCTCGAAGAGATTGAATTAAAAAAAATTACAACATATAAATCAATATATATTTGTTTTGGCTTGAAATCTTTTATGCAGAAGACAAGGTACACCATTATATTTACTTGAGGTGACCATTAAAAATCTAGCTCTTTCATTAAAAGCGAAATAAAAAGGCTGTTTTCCTGATATATGTCAACTCTTCTGGTTTACTGATGGAAAGACCTGTAACGAGTCTTTGATTTTTGCTCCTCTGTTTCAGTATATTGTGGTATATAGTGGTATATGAATAAATCGTGTATTCAGGTTACAGGTACAAATGGATTCACCAATTCAGACCAGTTGTGTGGTCTGACTAAAATAACTAAACTAACTAAAATATCTTTCGTGGCCTATTCAAAAAGATTTCCTAGAATTTACTTTAGAATGAAAGTAAAACTACATTAATGAAAATATAAACAGGAAAAAAAGAAAATGGTAAAGAGGGAGAATCCATGTGGTAAAATTTAATAGGGATTAAATTGTCATCAACATTTATAAATAATTTTTTAATGCAGATGAAGGTTCTTTTTTAGCTTTTCTTTAGTTCAAGGACTTCCTGAAAGCCATCAACTTTAGTAAAGCAGTTTGCTAGATAATTCCAAATTATTCTCTAGGAGAGGGATACTTCTCTATTGACCCCTGTAACATGCCTCAAGAACCCTCCATAAAACTAAGGTCTATTTTATCTCGAGAGGGGTTTCCAAGGAGTATTTTCTGCACAAATATAAAAGCTTGAAATGGTAGTAAATGAGGTGAAGTGCACAATTCCAAATGTTTAGGAAAAAAACCCTGACAATCACATCAGTATTTTGCAAGAGCCTTTTGTTTCATTCACAGAAAAATTAAAAACAAGCAGAAGACTTTCTTGTTGTTTAATTGCATTTTCATCCCTTTCACAGCATTACAAAACCTAGTTTTCAAAAGAAGTGTTTTGTCCAGTTCTCAATCACAGTTTTCCTAAGCACTGCCACTCAAACAGTGCTTCAGGAATGTAGAATTCAGGATGAAAGTCCAGCAAACGAAGGCATTGCCAAGCACTAACAGGAAGAACAGATTAAAACTTTCAGCTTGAAGAAGCAGCTGATGCAGTAATAGGAACTTACATATTTCACATGATGTTCACCTCTAATTAATTTTTTTCATCATGTTATAAAAAGAATAATTTATATCCTCAGTTATACGTCCTGATAACTCCTATAGCTAAAATCCCCACATTCACACACAAATTCATTGCTACTCCTGGCTCTACTTCAGAAATTCACTTTTCACCAACTTTCTTTGAGTAATTGTCACCAAAAAGCTTTGAGAGCATCAAAGTTTTCACGCAAGAATTTGCCATTTCTGCCTTTTTAAGGTCACTGTTTGCCTTAGGTTCTATACATTTTTTTTCTGTGTTTTTACCTTTCAAGAGTGACTAATCCTCTTTGCTCTCTGCTGATGTTCCTCAGGCACATTCCTTTTTTTTTCTCAGCATAATAAGGCTTGATTTTGATATTGTTTTTCAATAACAAAGACAACTACGGGTGAAATGCTTAGATCAACATTTTGGGAGTTATTGTTTTAAAACCTTTAAAAGAGTTTAATTTATAGTCATTTAGTTTACTAATGCTCACTTCAAGATTACGTTGGTCATACCCCAGTTACCCAATGTAATAGATGCGGATGATAGAGTGAAAATGTAATTAATATAATATTATATACATAGTTGAAGATATATGAATATACTTAGTATATCCACCTGTGGAAAGTCTTGTTGGCAAATTTTTGAGAAGAAAGTATTGACAAGCAATCGATGAAATTACCAGGCACAAGGCACAATGCAAGAGTATCTTTTACAGTGCCCCTGGGATGGAGATGCAGCGCTGTGCCAAGAGTTGGGGTTATGGGTAATTGTGTTCACAGTGAGTTAAACTGGACTGTATCATTATAGAACAGAATTACATTATTATTATTATTACAGTCAACAGAATTACAGTGCACAGGTTTCAATCCAGTCTCTAAACGTATTATGCTGAGCATGGAACAAATAAACAACAAGAGACAGCTTCTACAAGAAGGACTTCAAAACCCATCGAATAAGAAGAGCACAGAATCACAGAACCACAGAATCAATCAGGTTGCAAAAGATCTTTAAGATCACTGAGTCCAACCTACGACCTAATACCATCTTGTCAACCAGACCATGGCACTCAGTGCCACATCCAGTCTTTTTTAAACACCCACAGAGATGGTGACTCCACCAACTCCCTGGGCAGCTCATTCCAATGTCCAATCACTCCTTTTGTGAAGAACTTCTTCCTAATCTGCAGCCCAAACCTCCTCTGGTGCAACTTAAGACTGTCCCCTCTCGTCCTGTCGCTGGAAGGGACCGCAGTGGGTCATCTGGTCCCACCTCACTGCTCCAGCAGGGCCATCCCAGAGCACACGGCACAGGATTATGTCCAGACACGTCTGGAATATCTCCAGTGAGGAAGATTCCACACCCCCTCCAGTAAATCTGTTCCAGTGCTTGGTCACTGCACAGCAAAGAAGTTCTTCCTCATGTTCAGGTGGAACTTCCTGGACATCAGCTTCTGCCTGTGGCCTCTTGTCCTGTTGCTGGGCACAAAAGATGTGGCAGCCACACAAGACAGAGCAAGGTCTGGGGACCTTGTGGAGTTCCTACCTCCAGCTCTTTTTGGAGAACTGCAAGTCCCCTGAGTCCCAGGAGTGCAGTGAATGAAAAGAAGTAGAGAACACACAGAAAAAAGGTTTAAGGTTTCTCAGATTTCCCTTAGAAGAATTCTTACCTTTCACAGCTCCTTGTTCTCCTTTCCCTTCAGTCCTTCTACTCTGCACATGCTGCCATCCTGCTGTGTGTCAGCCAATGTTAGTGGCAGTGCTTTAGCTCCATTCATGGGGTCAGATCTATTTGCTTGCTGTCTCCTTACGTGTTATCCAAGCTCACACACAGAAATTGCTGTACCATTGTTTTGGTCCCGGGAGCTGCAGGGTGCCCTCATGACAGGACACCATGACATGCTCCATCATTCCCACAAGCCCAAAAAGCCCCAAAGCCTGTTGTTATTGACTCTGCAGCTGGTATAAACACCTCAATATGCACGAAAATCACAGTCACAGGAGCACATGGCGTCTCTGCTCTGATACGTCGAGTGACAGTCACTGGAGGGAGATACGGAAGAGAAGTGTTAGGAGAAATGGGGAGATCTGTGAAATGGGCTTTGCTGGGGACACAGCTGGAGGTGTGCTCTTGGAAGGAGGCAGGAGAAACCCTGAGGGACTGCAGCTGTGCGTGACCCATCGTGTCTCAAGGTCTGCAGCCCAGAGACTCATGCTGAAGGAAAAGAAACAAGTAAGAACTAAGGATTAGTGTAGGAAAATGAGGTGAACAAAGTATGGCAGAAAAGAAACATTACGAGCTGATTCCAGCCTCCTGCACCACTTTTTGCCTCACCAAAGAAACCAGGATATTCAGCAAAACCACAGAAAACCGAGGCTGGAAAGGGGGCAGGAAGTCCGTGGGAAGGGAGGGAAAGATGTTTCTCTAAATGCCTCAGTAACTGTTAATCTGTTTTTTTCCCCCTCAATCTTATTTTTTTTTTTTGGTTTTTCTGTTATTGTCTACTTCTTTTTGCCACTGCCTGTGCAGCATTTTGCCTCTTTCTTAAATATTCCTGCATTTTTCTAATGGGGCTAAGCTTTGTCCAGTGGTTGCTCTGTTGCGCATTTGAAACTGAAATAAGCTGGAACTGTCTGTGATCAGCACAGGGCAGCCCCTGATCTCCTCTAACAGACACCATTGCAGCCCCCACTGCCAAAACCTGGACACCTAAATCCAGTACAGTGACACTCAAAAGGCCTATTGATACCTGTTCTTGGAATGTCGTACCTGCTGCTTGCTGTGGAGAGGAAATCCATAACTTTGCACAAATTGGTGTCATTCTTGTCGCTAGCACTAATAAGGCTGCTTTAAACATTCCATATTTATGATTCAATGTACTTGAACGCTTTCCTTCTGAGAGTATCTTAAAGGCCTTGATCCTGCAAATTAACATGTGTTCATTGCATCAATGTGCCAGTGCCATAAAAATGTAAAGTTCAAATAAGCAGAACATTAATTGTGACAGTATCAATAAATTGGTGCTTTTTGAATTAATTTGTCATTGTAACTGTCTAGCTGGCGAGACAGATAAACCAAGCTGCCAATAGTTACCTTTACTATTTCTGGAGAAAACCACATGGATTTTCCTCCATGTTTCAAATCAGCATTTGAAAATTGGAATTAAATAATAATAACTATTTGAAGATTGAATATTAAACAATGTAAGGGAAAGATGGGTTTTGGTTAATATAATTTTCACTAGAAAAATATAGAGCAATAAATAATTTATAAAGATGTATAGACTAAAGTAGCTAAAATAAATGGAAACCAAAAGAGAGAGTGGAGAAAGAAACAGGTTGTTTGCACATTCTTATGTCCCACAAGTTCTGCTTTTCAAAGCATTTTTCTTTTCTTTTTTAATAGTGACCCAGTATAATTTTTCTGTCCTACAAGTCATTGTATGCTTGTACTGTAAGTACTCATGGAAAAACTTTTCTCTCTTGAAGATCTGGTGAGACATTCTAAATAAAAAAAATCAAAATATTACATAAAATCAGACCTCATTATTATCACAAATTATCGTATAGTTCTAAACAGTACCTGAACTGTACTTCTACGTGTTACTGAAATGACTCTAAATCCCCGTTTTTCAGATTTCAAACTTCATCTTCCTTTCCAGTGTCTTTAAGCTGAAGAAGGGTAGATTTAGATTAGATATTGGGAAGGAATTCTTCCCTGGGAGGGTGGGGAGGCCCTGGCACGGGGTGCCCAGAGAAGCTGTGGCTGGCCCTGGATCCCTGGAAGGGTCCACGGCCAGGCTGGACGGGGCTTGGTGTGAGCTGGGCTAGTGGAAGGTGTCCCTGCCCATGGCAGGGATGGCACTGGATGGGCTTTAGGGCCTTTCCACCCCAAACCATCCTGAGGTTCTCTGATCCTCTATTTCTATGGTTCTATGATCTCACCACAGTGTGATTTCAGTGTGGTGACACCTCGCTTCTGAAAATTTGCTTGATAATTCACATTCAGCCCTACGATTTCTTTGCTTCACTTGCACCAGGAGGTCTGCCTTTTATTTATCTCCTCCTCACTTTAAAATGGCTGTTGTACATTTGGCACTAACATCTGAGAGGTTCAGCAGTGATTTGGCTTGTGAGGTTATTTCTGTGTGCAGAGATGCATTAGCAAGGGGCACAAAAGAAGAAAACAGCAAAGGCAGCTTCTCAGCTTCCAGAGGATGATTCAAGTGCTATCGACAATGCCATCAGAATGACAGGTTGGTTTAGTAACTTAATATTCTGAGGCAAGCTGTGAAAGTGAGCGACAATCCAAACTGAATGGCAATAACACTACCGAGAGATCTTCTGCTCTCCTGGTACAGCTGTGGTGAAGGGCTTTTGGAAGCCTATTTTAATTTAATTTAATTTAATTTAATTTAATTTAATTCTATTCTATTCTATTCTATTCTGTTCTATTCTATTCTATTATTTTATTTTACTTTTGGAATACATCTATCTGCACTAATATATCTTCCACATACCACTTTTTAAATGCCTTCAGTGCTACTTGAAACACATTGGAAGTCTTTTAATGTAATTCTTACTCACTTCTATATCCAAGCAGGTACTGCTTTTCATTCACCCTGTTCAACCATAAAACAGTGATGGTCTGCCTACAGAGTGTTTCAGTCTGCCAGGATTTAATCTATGAGAGCTCATTTCACAAACAGCCACTGGAAAGGAATGAGAAGAAGACTGAGATTGGCAAAAGCAATCGCCAGACTATATTTAGCATTGTCTTATAAATATCACCAGTATAGGTACAAGATTGTAAAATATCATAATCAAATCAATCAGAAAAACAAATCTTCAATAAGAATCCTAAATGTATAATTGTTACTGATAATGAACGAAGACGTTGTCTGCTTGGTATGCCAGAAGATTCTGAGTCAGTGTTCAAAACATCTTGACAGCATTTCTACAAGTACATCAGCACACATCAGACAAACCCTTCTTGAAACAGAGTCTAAAGGGAAATAATCTACTCTGCAGTTTCCTGTCTAAATGTGCATAATTTGGCCTTGGATATAGATGACCTGGACATGAGGGTTGGGGCAACAATGTAGTGGTTAGTGCACCTAGACACAAAGAGAAACATAATAACTTCTGGACACCTCAGTTCTTTTAGTGTAGAGAAAATAGCTCTCAGTGGTCCAAACCCTGGTACAGCTCCTGTTCATAAGCATCCAGCAATATTTTGAATGGCAAAGAGGTGTTCTGGAGGAACCCAGAACTCACATCATAAAAACCAGACTTTTGCATGTGCCATCTTCATCTCTGGCTCCTGCACCAAGAGTCTCAAGAAGAGAATCATTAGGTCTTGCAGCGGGTGTTTAGGAAAACTCTCCCTTCCCATTTCCTCTCCCTTGTCCCAGTGTCTGTGTTCGGTCTTTCTGCACCTTGTCCTGACATAGTCACAGGGTGTCTGCATGGAAAACAAGCTAGGACTGGGTGTGTTACAGGAGAGCCACAGGATGCTCTAGGCCAGGACAGCTCAGTCTATCAGACGATACAGACATGACACAAAAACTACTCAGGGCATCTCTCAGTATTTCCTTTACCTTGGGATATCAAACAAATCCTCAATGGTCGTGCACTGTTGAGAATTGGTCAGGAACAGGAGTTTTAACTTCTTTGTTACAAATGGTACATATACTCAGAAAAATAGATAGCACAGGATGAGGTAACACTGTCTCAGTGGAGATTTAATATGGTTCATAAACAACAGCAGGATGCCTCGAAGAGAACACCAGTGCTGAAAAATCTATCATTAAGATCACAATAGTAGCTAATGAATCCAACAAAATTAATCACTTCAGAAACTTTTGAGAGGAATTAGGTCCCATTGTGTTTCCAGATCCGTAAATCCAGAGCACATTTTCTAATTGTGTGCCAGTTGCTCAGTTCAAATAATTCAAAATCACTCTCTGACTGTAACCAAAACTAAAGCCGATAAGAATCTAACCTACACCATTCCCTGGATGATACACTTAAGTAATATCCTTTACAAAGGATTTTAGACCAATTCTTGACTCTCATTAAAAAAGGTTATTAAAATGCAGTGAACAGTGAATTATCCTAATAAATCACAGTTGTACTGATTATACTGCCAGTATTAAAATAACTATGACCCTTTGTTGAAGCCACATCATCCTGAACACTCAGAAATGTAAGCCTCACACAACATGAATGATGATAGTATGGCTAATAATGACACCTAGATTATTAATCAGCTAGGAGAATTAAAAAATGAGGAAGACTGATAGGAAAGAACCCAAATAAATTCTGCTGTATACTCTTATGTTGGTTGTGCAGGGCACGGTTTTTGGTAGTGAGGGGCCACAGAAGTGGCTGCTGTGAGAAGCTGCTGGAAGCTTTCACCATGTCCGACAGAGCCGGTCCCTGATGGCTCTGATGATGGACACGCCGCTGGCCAAGGCTGGCCCAATTACAGATGATGGTAACTCTTCCACGAGAAGAGATTGAAGAAGAAATCACAACACCGTTAGTGGTGCAGTTTTAATTCCAGCCAGAGTGGGAGTAAGAACGTGATTGGAGAAAAACATGCAGGCAGTGAAGAAGGATGGGCAGGAGGTGCTCAAGGTGCCATGCCGAGATTGCTCTGAAAGCTCTGGTGAAGACCATGGTGAAGCA
>VZRV01007615.1:42813-108237 GCA_013398115.1 Falcunculus frontatus | reverse complement strand
CACCGGGAATCACTGCCCCATCCATCAGCAAGGAAATAAATCGCTTTTCCCAGGTGAAACTCAGAACAGCCCCGGCTCTTTGGAAGGTTCTGCTTCCTCCCGGAACTTTGGAAAGGTTTCCTGGCTGAAATGCTCAGGTTTTTCAGAATACCTTCGAACAGGAATTTTAAAAATGTTGAAAACAAATAATCCAAAGGTGAAATTCCGACTGCGGTGTTTTCACTTGAGCTTTTTCATTAATTTTAATGAGCTAAGGATTTCATTTTTATTTCGTTTTCGGTTTTATTTTCCCACATTTTCCATGCACTGTCTTTATTGCTCCAAACTGATACAAGATACAACAAGGAAAGAGGAAAGTAGTAATTCTTCACTAAAAATTGTCCCAAGAAACCACTCCAAGTATGTATTAAAATTAAGAATAATTGCAAAAATATTAATGTATGTACCTATTTAAAATATATTTATTTTAAAATCCCAATCCCCAACTTAAATACTCAGTAACTGGACAGGATGAAAAAACTTACTTTTTTGTCACACACTAATTACATCTGAAGTATCAGATGATATCAGATGAATTCCAGAAAGTAATTCCTTTTCCTGATATTTAGAAATATACTGAAATTATTAAAAGAAATTATGATTATTAAAACAAAAGGACACCAGCAAATTCTTTCAATACATTCCTTACTTGAAAATTCTGCTCTCAGAACAGAGCACGGAGGGACCAAGGGGCATTTCTCTGTCCTGAAGAACAAATAAAGATAAATTCTCCTGCTGCCTTCCCTGGTACATTTGTGATGTGAATAAGCAAGTGACCAAAGAGACAAAATTCCTAAGGCTTTCTCCATCACAGTTCCTCATTCTTTCTTCCTCAAATCAGCATGGTTCAAAACTGGAAAAATAAGCAAGCAACTAGAGGTTCCTGAGTGAATTTTTTGGGTGACCAACACAAGTGGCATGGTGAGTGCCAATTCAGCTGGATGCTTTCCACTTCTTTCTGAGATGGTTGGCAGCTCTCACCTGCCTCCTTCCCTATTAAACATTTGCTTCGCCAAATATTTGGGCATTAACTCCCCAAAAGTGAGTGGAAAGTGTTTGAGGAGCTGCTGTTTGTTTCCAGCAAGGGGAACACGAGGAGTGGCTGATGGACACAAACCCAGCTCTGCCCTGGTCGGGAGCACAGAGCTGCCTTGGGCTGCTCCATCACCCACCAAAACCCTGCCTGCCCTGCCCCTTTATGGGCTCTGGCTTCAGGGCAAGGGCAAAGAGCAGGATCCTGTAGCTCGTGCTTTAAAACCCGCCGTAAACCGAGGGGAACAAGAAAGCTTTTGGTATCTTTCCTTATCCCAAAGCCAATTAGGGAATTTTCTATGGTGGCTGTGGTTGTGTCTCGGTGCTTTGGAGCATTCAGAGTGGAGGCTCGTGCTGAAATGTGCCAAAGTATGTAAATAACGAGTTCACTGCAAACAACCTAAAGAAAATGCAAGAACCTGAAAACCAGCGCTAAGTAAAGCAGTAAATTCTATCTTTTATTCCAATTCTAATGCTCGTGTGAGCTAAATTAATTCTATGATGTTTCTAGGGTGACTCTTTCTTGAAGGGGTGTTTGATTTGAGGGAGATGGAAAAGAAATAGATAAAAATACCAAATCATTGCTGCTTGCTCCTGTTTTTAGGACTTGGTAAACAAGTTTATCTCAGGTATTAACTGAAGAGTGTTTAAGATTGCCTGCAAAATCTAATGAGACTTAAAAGTGTTCAGGAATACATAAAGCAATAAGAAAATCTCTGTCATTTCCCAGTGAGAGACTTGGATGCTGTCTAGTTCTACATGCTATAATTTTTGGGAAAATATTTTTTTGCAAATGATGGGAAGTCAGTAGTTACATTACTGCTTGCTGTTGACATTAGGTGACTGTTCGTATGCCCAGAGTACCACCTACCTCAGCTAAATGGTATCTTTATGAAATTAACAGAATGCGGTTACAACATGGCTATAAGAAAAAATATTAACATCAAATTTTGGATTATAATTGGAAAACTGACCTTTGGAAAATATGTTACCACTGCAGTCCTGAACTGTACTGTAAAACGACAACTTTAAGAAGTGAAAGAATGACTGTATTATGCAGTTTAGAAAATGCAGCAAAATACAAATAATTATACTCTTTATGCTTCGCTGGAATTCTAAATTAAAAAAACCTTGAGGCTTTCTATGGCCTTCCTCATGTGAAACCATTCACATTATTTTCAGTCTTCCAACTTCTTGGAAGTGTCTGCAAATGCTTTAAAGTACTTTCAGTAAACCAGATTTGTCTGTCATTGCACGGGCAATCTCCATAGGCCATTGTGACAGGCAATGTAAATAAAGATTTTCCTGGAAACCTCTCACAGCAAGATTATTTCGGAGCACATAAATGTTTCTTTTTTGTTGTTGTTCTTAAACGGCTGACTGCATTGAAAACCTTGAATTCAAAAGTCCCAAAATGCATCACAGCAGAAAATTTTGAGAAGCTTCTGCAAGATCCACTTTGATACCTCTCAGTTTCTCTTGGCTCTGTTGCTCTTTAGACTTCTGCCACTCTTACATTTCTGTCAGCAGTACAGGCAATTTTCATTGCTCTTGATCCATTGCTGTCCTCCCTAGGTCAGTATTTATTAATGTGTGTTGCTGTATGCATCCATAGCTTTATTGGCACTTCTCAACCATCAGGCCAGTCCTGTATCATTAAACTGAATGGCATTTTCCAATAAAACCTCAAAGACACATAGAAAAAAGCATCCTGTATGTCACACTTGGGCACAAAAAGAACACGCAGACACCTGTTCAGGGAGAGAAGCAGAAAAAGAGAGAGGCCGAGAAGACCTCGGACTTTATTCTGTATCTTCTTAATAATCACCTTGGATTGGAGGGTGAGGTTTACACCCCTCAACCACACTGGGCAAAGGAAAGTCCATCAAACATCTCCGCCCAGGAGAAAAGAATGTAAACAACAGAACAAAGTTACAAAACATAACTATGTTTACACAACAGTGCGTGAGAAACTCTTCTACAGAAATGAAAACATCGAAGCACTGCAAAACTCAGGGCGACACCTGTAGGTATTTTTTGTTTTGGATTTATCACAAATATTCAATATCTGATGGTTTTTTCTGATGTGAATGCTCAGTTGTAGTTTTGCTTCTCATTGGATACTTAAAAATTCCTTTTCCGCAGAAAAAAATTGTGATTGGTAGATTAATAAATAGACTTCTACAGAGATAAGCACAGGGACAGTGCAGCTGTGTTTGACCCAGCTGTGCTAAACCACCACCTGATGGAGAATCTGGAACTCAAAGCATTTAGCCAAGGATTTATTTCTAGGACATTTGGTTCATTCTCAGTATAGAAAAAGGTAGAGAATTAGAAATACTGCATCTTCCTCAGTTGGTCAGTGACTGACAGAAGAAAATTAAATCCCAGAGGACAGAGAGAAACACACAAATCAGGAGTGTGGGTAAAATATAATTTAAAGAATACCAACACCAATATAGAATGTCTTAATGGGGGAATATCCCCTTGATTGTGTGAGTGAAGCTGGCAAAACCTTTCCAAAATTTAAGCCAGATACAAGGATTACCAAACTCAGGCAAGAGTTTGTGCCAAAAATAAAACTAAAAGCCTCCACAGTTCCGAGAAGAAAACCCCATTTTTATTCAAATACTATTTGTGTTTCAACATAATGTCTTAAGACCAGGATAATTTAATTATAAATTAAATGCAAACTAAAAATAATCAGACTAAGCGTGTTATTTTTTGAACTAAGCATTCTGAATTGGTTTGTTTCCAGGTTTTTTGGTTTAGTTTTTCATTTTGCTGGGAAAACAAAATAAGTCTCATTGCACAGTGACTCAGAATGATCCAACTCAGCCCAAAATTTTTGGGGTTGGCAAGAGAAATGACAAGAATGAAATATTCACACATCTGTATTTTGGATACCTCTGGTGTAAACTGAAAGTCCGAGTCAAGGCTCACTCGCAGAACGATGAGTGAGAATCTTCTGGACAATTCTGCAACATTTTTTTCACCTTCTTTTTGACAGCCACGTAACAAAGCATGGAAATTAGAGCTTCTTGATGCATGGCAGCCACTCATGGCTCAGCCTCTGGGGTTTGCTGCACACAGTTGGGGTAATCCACTGCAAAAACATTTCTCGTGGCCCAGGAGGAAACGATCCATTGACAAACCTGGTTCTTTTTCACAGTTTTGTGTTGATCATTACTGCTCAGCTCAGAATCCATCCTTGCTCCATCATCCTCCCCATCCCCTCAGGGGATGCATTTTGCTACAGAGCCACCTCGTCTCTGCTCACCTGCACAACAGCCTCCCTTGGATTCCTGTCTTAGCAGAGCAGCTATTTTTCTCTCCTTCTTTTAATTAAAATCTCCACGTCAGTAGCATGTATTAAATCAAGTTCCATTACAAGCCCAACTTTCAAGAGTGCATTTTTTTAAGCAGCTCGTATTTTGTCAAGCCTAATTGCTTTAGTTCTAGGCAATATTAGTTGCAGAACAGCCAGTAATAACCTTTAGTCCTGGCAAATTTTCTCTCTACCAGAACTCAATCACATAACATAAACAACTATAAAAGGAGGCTTTTTAAAGCTTTATTCATAATGTGTAGCACATGCATGTGGCAATGTATATCAGATCACAACACTGAAGGAAATATGAGATTTATCCATGATGTAAGTTATGCCAACATACAGTAAGTTGAGAGCATTAATTTGAATTTAGCTACACTAGAACAGAGAGGGGGGAAAACGACATGCTGCTTTATTAGTGCAGGCTTTCCCAATTTAATATTAAAACCCATTTCTCTCTTTGTGAGTGTAGCTGCTCGTGGCACCACGCTTGATGATGCAACTCAGTGTAGGAAAAGCACAGTGGGCTATGGACAGAGAGAATCAAGGTGGTCCATGTGAGGAAATGGACTCTCAGGATTTGTGGGGAGGAAGAGAGATTTTAGCTTTTTGGTGTGGTGGCAAAAAGAAAGCTGTAAGGGCTGAAAACTCCCAATGAAACTGAGGACGGCCCCAGAGCAGCACATGCCCAGGGGCTGACGGAGCCCCAGCCTCAGACACGTACCTGGGAGCATTCCCGAGGTGCAGAGGCAATGGAAAAGCCACATGTTGGCCATCCCTGGCTGGCTGAGTGTCCCACGGCACCGTCTGGGTTCTTCTCAAAAGCCCACGTGTAATTTACGGGGTGTATTTACAAAATTTACAAAACGTCTCTGCCTTAAGCCACTGAATTTGTTAATCCCCAGAGATGAGGATGCAGTCTTCACACGGCAAACACTGCAAGGATTTAATACCAATTTATTTAACATTTAATCTAGTGTATTTTAAGGCAGTCTATTAGAGGAATACGCCTTGCAGGCAGTTTTCAGCCTGACTGGTGGTCAGTGAGAAAGACAGTCTTCTGAAAGCCTCCAGCACCACACTGCCCTCTCCCAAAAGATGGCACAGCAACAGAGGGGGAATTTATCCCATTCTGTTATTTCACTGGCTTTGGTTTTAGTCACATAATGAGTTACAAAAAGAGAGAACCAGAGTGAAATAATCTGAAATGTGGCAGTGCACAGGGATATTACTTTGAGAGCAGTAAGGTAAATATGAAGCAGGTCACTGAGTCTTTAAAACAGAGAAAAGGCTGACACTGAGTTATATTTTATAGTTCCATATAGTCCAACTCACCTAAGAGCACTATACAATAAAGAATCTGAAAGGTGATGATGGAACTTTCCTCGTGATTTATAAACTCCTCTAAATCAAAAATACACCATTAATTTCACAAGGACTGGCTGCAGAGAGGCACCAAAGTGAAAAACTGCAGCACTGGTTTGAGTACAAAAAGGCCAAGATTCTCCAGAAACAGAATCTTCTGTAGGGCCATTACATATTTCACCAGTAAGTTTGCACAGTTCAAGCTGAGTTTTTCCAAAAGGTAATACAATCCTTTTTCAAAGGATCCATTGCCAAGTGCAATTATTTGTGAGCATTTGAGTAGTTCGTAGAAACATTATGCATACAAATTCAATTTGAGGAGTTTTAGGAACTCCAAATTCATTAGGGAGGGCTGATCACAACTGAAAAGCAATTTGTGACTCTGTCCAGCCAATTTATGAATGTTTTGCAAACCTCAAAGGGAAACACTTTCTTTAGTAGTTACAAGAATTGATCAGTACCTGGTGCCTTGGGGTTTGTAAAAATACTGCACAATTATTTACATATAAGAAAAATACTACTACATAACTGAAAAAAGTTAAGTATCCAGGTTATTTTCAAATGAAATACGATTTTGTCATTCCTAATGTAAAATTTTTCTCCTTGAAACACGTTGCAGTACCTCACATTGTTCTTGTCTTATGAAGACTTAGGAACTGGATGTATGAAGAAAATATGTTTTAAAAAACTTCGAGCACATTACAATCTTAAAAGTAAGAATTTTTACAAATCTCTGCTGCATAATGGAATTGATTTTATTAGGAATAAAACATCAAAGCGTTCTGTTAAAGCTTTTTTTTCTTCCAAACTGATTCAAACCCACAAAGCCTTCCAGCCAAAGCTGAGCTGCTCCAGCAGGTTTCTCCTGCTCTCTCCCAGTCTGCCACCACAGCAGAGGTGTCCAGCCTCGGACCATCCTCGTGTCCCTCCTCTGGACCCATCTCCAGCAGCCCCAGTCCCTCTGGTGCTGGGGTCACAGCCCAGGACACGGAACTGCAGGTGGGGCTGAGAGGAGAATTTCCGAAGAGGACACCGGGTTTTTGGGCATTTGCTGTATCAGAAAAGTATTTCTGGACTCATTTTTGGGTTAATGCTGGCTGCAGACCTGGGTTGCTCCATGCAGAGGCCTGTGGCTGTCCCAGGAGCCTATTAAATGCAAACTATGCATCCCGAAATCCCAAAATCCCGAAATCCCGAAATCCCGAAATCCGAGTCAGTGGGATTGCACCATGTGGAGCAATCCACTGGCTGCAACAGCCCATTCATGAGAATACCACTGAAGGAGAGGGAAAGACACAAACCAGCAACAGGACAGAGCTTTAAAAATACTTTTTCTACAAATAACCCTTTTCAACCTACAGATGGTACTCATACAGAACAGTGATATAAGGTAGGGTGTGTAGAAAATAGGAAATAAAGTATTTTCTTTCTGGAAATCTTCCTAAAGAGTTGCCATGGAGACAAATTTGATTAAATTTCATATCTCTGTTAGGGACTTTGTTTCTGTTTGTCAGTTGATTTTTTTATTTCTAATTATTTCTGGTTTAGAAAGAAACACTAAGTGTCATTTAAAGATGAACATACAGCTAAATATCATTCTGTTTAAAAACCAAATATCTTCCTAAAGTACAGTTTTATATTACCTAACTGTACTAATTTCCTGAAGAAGAATGTCAGTAGATTTAGGATTTGTCTGCATGCCAGATAACAGGACCCCACAGAGTTCAAAACGATACAAAAAGAGGTGGCTTTATTTGTGTTATTTACATTGCACACTGCCTTAACCTGTAATTACAGAAAAGTTTTCTTTAGCAGAGACCACAGTAAGCGGAAACCACGCTGAGCTGTGCCAAGAAAACTGCTGCCTGTTCCAGTTAATTACTAAACGTGTTTCTCCAGTGCAATTTTATCTTTAAGACCAATTTTCAAATTAGCAACTCGGTCTTTTCCTGACACATCGCCCGCGTTATCGGCCCGGGACAGGCACAGGGGAGGTGAAAGCAGGAGTTTTATCATTTCTGGCTTTCCTAAAGCAGTGTTCCTGACCCCTCAGGTCCTTCCTCACAGAGCCCAGTGGTGCCAGCTGGGTTCTGTGGAGTGCAGATGGAGCAGGGCACTGCAGGTGTGGTGATGACAGGGGGATGCTGGCATTGGGCTGGGCACATCCACCAGAACTTTTCAGGAATATTTTACATTTCTCACTGACTGCTGAGGGGATATCCCCATTCGTACCTTCATTCTCTCTGTTGACATTGGCTAAATTATTTCCACTCTGTTAGGGGGGTTGATAATTCCGAGGTTTAGAGCAGCAAGATGCCTGAAAGAAGAAACTGAAGAAGATGCAAATAGCTAAAGACAGACCTGGAGAAAAAGAAAAATGTATTAGCAGACACTGAGGGTGTCCCAAGAGTGCAAAACTGGAATTCTGGTGTAGGCTTGGATGTTAAAAAGCCCCAGAATACAGAAATGCTTGGATCTGGGCATGTACCATGATCCTGTTTCCTTATTTTCCTCTTTAAAATATATCAGCAAAAGGCCAGGTTTTTGTACAACCACGGAAGATATTGTGAGTACAGTACAGCAAAGTGTCTAAGTGCAGGTTTAAATCCTCCCAGCTGCTCACAGAATTTACAATAATACCAGATCCATTTGTTGGATCCATAGGATGAGATTAGACTCGATTGCTACAGCAAAAGCATATGTTATTCTATTTTTAAAACGGGAGTTTAATTTTGATTTTATTTTCCGAAATTGACAAACTACTTCTATGGACTAATGCAGCAGCCTGCTGCAATTCCAAATCTCAACCTGCAGCAGACACATGAACCTGACTTTAAATGCACCTGGACACTGCTGTGGAAATACAGAAATAAATAGCAGAAGCAGTGGGAAAACCTATCCTGATGGAAGAAAAATGTTACCTCCAGAAGGGAACGCAGCTAGAAGATACAATTGCAATAACTACAAGTGAAATGGTTCTGTAAGTAGGTATCATGTGGAAAACAAATTAGCAGAACTTGAAAACATCTGGAATAGATATCAACATAAAGCTCAACAATGCATTTGAAAAGCAAACAAGATTCCAGCAGAAATATCATGGAAATTAAAGACTGGAAGCAATACTCCAGTACTGAATCATGGAGGCCTCAATTCAGTTAATATACAGGATTTGTTGCTTTTATTCCACTGTCATTATCAGTTTGCCATCTATATTTTGTCTAATAAAGTGATATATGAAATCAGTTGACACATTTGTACTGAAGCATGACAGACTGAGGAAAAGGAAGACCTTGATTAAAATAGTTTACTATTTTTGAATATTTTATCTGTTGTCTAAGTCTACACATGTCCTTTTAGCAATAATGAGCATTACTGTCATTTTAGCAATAATAAATTGCTAAATAATATATCGGGAAATAAGGTCAATTCTTACAGGGCCTGGTCCAAAGTCCGTTTGCCTCCTATTAATAATAGGGAATAATAAATAGGGGGAAAAACCCCAAACAACTTTCTTTCCATAATGAACTGTGCTTACTGGAAAGACATTCAGTGGAAATGTGAAAAACAGGCTGCATGTTGAGATACACAAAATGCAGAATATGGCATTGTTCTAGACCAGATGTTTTAAATATACAAGAAAATAGCCAGTTTGGGGTTAATTTAAATGTCTTCTTACATTGATTCATATTTTTCATAATGCATAATACAACATATTGTCTTAGTATATAAACATCCACACATTTCTGCAGTTGGAGCAGGAGGATTTTAGCACCAATTGCATTACCAGGGCACTGTTTGAAATCTATTAACCATTTTGAAAAGCCAGAAAATCCCCTTACATCACCACCACTTCCCAGACACATTTCCCAGTAAGTTCTTTACCTTTTCCTCCCGGTTGCCATTCCTTGCCCAGTTCCCCAGCTCTGAGAGTCTGAAGGATGAATCACGGAATGGTTTGGGTTGGGGAGACCTTAAAGCCCATCGTGTTCCACCCCTGGCACTGCCCCAGGCTGCTCCAAGCCCCCTCCAACCTGGCCACGAGCCCTTGCAGGGATGGGGCAGCCACACCTCTGAGCCATAATCACTCCTTTTTTCAGGAGTAGCCAGGTTTAAAGCACACTTCTGTACTGGAAAATCCCAATATAAAAGAGGTGCTTTCTTTGGAACAGTTTGCCACCGTTTTGAATTTGTGATCAATAACACTCGTTGCTAGCAACTGGCACACTCAGAACTTTCAATTTCAACCAACACAAGTATTAGCAAAACCTGGAGCTAAAAGATCAATAAACAGGAATTAAAAGGGTTCCAGACTCACCATCACTGTAGATGACTTTGTAGGCGTGGGAATAGGAAGCAGGATTACCAAAGTAGTATTGTAGGTGGTTTAATTAGCCATTTACAAGAACTAATAACCAATAATTATAATAATCAATTAACAGTTGTGCTTAAACACATCCAGTATGATGTAAAGTTATAAGCACACTGATGGATGTTAACAAGTACTATTATTGCTATTTTTATTATGCTGTGCTCTGCAAGGATTGACTTGTAGATGTCTTAAAGAAAGGTCAACCATTAACTTTTATAAGTAAGTCAAAATTACTAACTTAATGTACAGGTTGACCAATTTATTATTTTTTTTTCCTGGTAAAGCAGAGATCTTTCACTAGAAATAACTGGCAATGACCACAGTTTGTTTTATTGGTATTTTTACAGTGAAATTGAATGCAAGTTATAAGGCAGCCAGTACCCATGGAACACAAAGAAATGATGAAAAGCAGCTGTGGAAGGGCAGAAAATCAAGACCCCAGAACAACTTTGAATCTTCTTTTGCTTTGTTGCCTTTTCAAATACCTGTGTTGTCTTTTGCTGATTTTTGGTGATTTCTACTCCACTGATGTTTGTGCTCCTCAAAGCAGCTTTCCATCCTGCAGCACTGAAGCTGCACAAGTGTGGTTTGGACCTAAACCCCAGAGTTTCCTGAGTAATTGGGCACTGCCTCAGACCTTTTTCAGTGTTTCATTTGTCACAGCTTGGCATTTTCACCACTTGTTTTCTCCATCACTACTGAATCGGTCCTACAATTCAAAATTAATTACTTGCTCTTTAGAGCATGCCACAATTCCAAGTAATTCAGCATTAAATCAGAGGCTAATTATACTTTGCAGCCCCGAGAGGGAGCTCACAAGGAATCACTCATCTCATGGACCCAGCAGGGAAATACTTTCAGGTGAAACACGGATATTTCGGCCAAGCAGGAAGCAAGGCCACTCTTTATCTCTCGAGATCATCCTAACACTAAATTAAACTCATAAAACTGAGATTATGGCACCACACTTGCAATGAGGAGCTGTTTCAGTTGTCCTAAGGCTTCTCTAGCAATTGATATTAAATAAATTGTCTCCAAAAGTCCAAGTTCTTTTTTTAAACCACTGTTCACTTACCAGATTTTTTCTGCAGGTATGATTGCATCTGGCACAGAAAGCAGCCAGTTAAAGTTCTTCAGCGAGGGAAAGCTCGTGTCCTGCAGTCGGCTCCAACCACAGGAGTTTTCACTTAAGCTGTGCTTACTCCAGCTGTGTAACTTTTGGGGAGTGCAAAGATACAAAACAGAGGATGTGCTGGACAAGGAGCTGATGGAAACGACGGCTGTGTGTAATCTTGGAATTGTTCTTTGCTAAAAATATCCGTGTGTCAAACGTCTGGGCATCATATTCTTTACCAAGAAGTGGATATCTGAGAGAAAAGAATTAGGGCTGAATTAGGATAGTGAAAAATCAGCCCACTGTTCTGCACTTGGCCTCCCTGAGCTGTAGGTGCAAGAGAACAGAGCCCAGTTTCTCTACAGAAAATCTTTTACTTCTGATCCTGGTTTATTTTGGTTTCATGTGACAGACACTACTAATTCAGGGAAGGAGTGACCCTTAGACCCTGTTTCTTCTCCCCAGAGGAGCTCCAATCAGTCAGATTCTTCTCTGCCTTCCTTGCTACCAGTGTATTTCAACTGGTTTCCCTAATTTTTTTCTGCTAATTCCCATTTCCTCAATAATCACAGGTTTTTATGTGACTTGCTGGCCAAGCGATTTTCAGGGGATCTGTAATTGCCACAGGTCTTAAACATTAACCCTGCCAGGTGTCAGTGCTGGGACTGCTTGTGCGTTTGATTAATGATACCAGAGCAAAAAAATTGGTTTTTAATTGACTGTCGTGTTTTTCTTCTTGTTCAAGTGGTCCTGAAACAGTCAGAGGATCTGGAACAGAGGTTCCTTGGGAAAAAACACCTGAGATGGCACGCTGAAATATAGGAAATACAAGGTAAAATAATGAAAAGTAGAAGGTCTCAGAAGGCCGAGATGCAGTGACCATTTTGCATGTGCAGAAATCTCAGGATTTCTGAACTGTTCCCAGCTTTGAGCCTTGGATGGATGTTACAGCCCTGGGAGGGGAGACACGGCCAAAAACTGAATGTGATCTCTCTCCTTCATAAACAAACGTGCATGAAAATGAAATAACAGCAACACAGAACAGCAGAATCATGGAATAGTTTGGGTTGGAGGGGACATTGTAAAGGCCATCGAGTCTGACCCCCCTGCAGTGAGCAGGGACATCTCCAACCAGACCAGGTTGCTTTGATATTGCTCATAAAAGTAATCCTGATTTATTCATTGACAGGAGTGGTGTTTATCTGGCTGGGGAAAGCCTCACCCCTGGCTTTGGCTCTGACAGGGCTCACTGTCACGGGAGGACAAGGAACTCATTTCCCAATTCTCATTTCCCTCCGAGGGCTCACTTTGCTGCTGGGAGGGCAGCACACACGGGGCTGAGCTCTCACGCCGCACCAGGTTTTTTGGAGCCAATAGACAGAGAGATCTGTATACCTGTTGTTCTTTTTTAGCATTTTTATGGTCAGAAAGTTCAGGTTTTTTATAAGCTGTTCAAGATGAGGTGCCCTCCTTCATAGCTGAAGTGTCTGAGCACCCATCAGTTACAAGAAAACAGCTTTAGGAACTCTCCCAAAGCCAGCAGTTGTAAATAAAATACAAGGTTTAAGCACACGCATCTCCACAAGCTACTGCCTGAATCACACGATTTAACAAAGGCTGTTGGAGTTGGATTTAGGTGAACATCTCAAGACAATCTTCAGGCAATCCCACAAAAATCACTCAAAAGAGCAGTGGTTTAAATCTATTAATGGTTAGGATTCTGTGGAATACGTTAGCAGCTTCTTTTCTTTGTCAGTTAAACATGTGGGATGTTTCCACTAAATTCCACTGTCCTGAGTGAAAGAGGAGTGCAGGAAAATAAGCACAGGATATTGCCCATGGCCTTGCCACCCTCTTTTTTGGGTGTCTCAACTCTGCCAAATCAGATGAATAAGTTAAAGTCAACAAACACAGGCTCAAGTCAGCCCAGCTACTGAAGAGTATAAGCTGAATTAAATCAGTTGAGGTGAGGTTTTCTTGAAGTCTTCCTTCTCATCACAGCAGCCCTTGTATTTTAAGTGCTTTAATGACATCTTGCAACCCCTCTGACTTCAAGAAGCACCAGTCCAGCTCCCACTCCTGGCCTATCTTCAGGGCTGAAAATTCGTGTTTCTCACGGGTTGTTTTTGGTGAAGATGAAAAACTCAGTTTTGCTGCTGGAATAGAAACCCTCGGGATAATTCTGGAACTCATTTCAGGTTCTAGTTTATTTGCACTTGTAAATGCTTTGTTAACTTCTAGCTTTTCAAGACACAATTTCTTCAAAGTTCCTCTTATTGAAAAATCACCCTCCAGGTGACAGAAACCACTCTGGGGGTATGAAAAAAACCCCACTTAAACAAAACACAACTGAAGAAGAGGGGCTGGAATGGAAGCCAGAGCTCTGTTTGTTAACGACAGCGAGCGCTGTGAGCGATTGTTACAATAAGTGTTTGTTTGAGATACAGTTATTATATACTGCCTAAATATTTAAGTTAGCCAAACTTCTGATCAATTGAAACAGAACCTATAGGGGCCAAGAAGCTGGAGCTAAACTGTTGGGGGGACGTGGAGCTGGCATCAGCACTGAAGCAGGAACAGAGGTAGTGGGAGGCACACAAAACCACAAAAAGTGATCTCATGTCTTTAAACTGTCCAAAGAATCATAATAATAAAGTTCTAGATGAGTGTTGAGGGGACACATGCCATTTCAATGAAAATAGAAATAATTTTAAATGACATTTTGAAACATTCCATGGAAATGTATTTGAAATGTAATATGGGGACTCCAATAAAGAATATGCTTTTAATACATTACAGATTATATGTGATCATTAGTTTAAGACTTCCCCTCAACAAGCAGGATAATTCAAGTAGACATCCAGCCTGTCTCTACAGTTTGTATTGCCATCCTTTCAAATGCAAACTCTGATGTTTCTCCATGGCCGGAGAAACACAGAGAAGGTATGGTTTTAATTTTTCAAACTCCTTTGCAAATAAGCTTAAACATTTTACAGTTAAAAGGACAGAATTTACATTTGCTGTGTCTGGTCAGTTTTAAAATGGTATCTGTTATGAATCATGTTCACTTTTAAAGTTCATTTAACTTGGCTTATGGTTTACTTTAAAAAAAATGTTATGCATCATTTGGAGCTGCACTCCCAGCCACTATTAGTAATAATAAAGGCGTGCAGGTTCCATCTGATGGCCTTTGTATAAACTTGGATTTCCATAGGAAAAAACAAACAGGATCCACACAGACAGTAATAAATCCCACAGCCTTGTGCCACTATTGGTGCCAGGAGCTTTAATCAAGGCATTACAGCTCTTTCTGCCACCCCTAACAGGGTGTCTGTGTGGATGGGATTAGGGACAAAAACTCCCCAATCTTATGAACCAGAATTGCAGTGTGATTTTTTGGTTTTGGTCCTAATGAGCAAACGTGCCTGTACGGTGAGATGAAGCCACAGAGAAACTTCAGTGGCACTGAAACACTCCCAGCATCTTCTCGTGCTGTGCTCTTGTCTCAGTCCTGCAGCTCCCCTGGTATTCACTCAGGTCAGCTGAAATAGATGGGGAACAAAACATTCCAGAGAGAGCAGAAGTGCAGGATTTATAAAATAACTTTCTTTCTAGGTGGATTAAGGTGTCTCAATTAGCAGAGACAGCTTCACACAGCACGTCACCTCCTCACACCCATCTTTCTTTCCCTGAATGTTATCCCAAGTGCAATGGGAGCCACCAAACTGGAGCCCTGATTTGTGTTTGAGGCCTCTGTGCTGCTGTACTTGGGTCATGCCAACATTGCTCCCCAAAAGTCTTCCCCATCCCCCTTTTATTTTTAAATGAACAGCAGTACACAGGCAGTGGATTTGCTGACCACACCAAAGGAGCCAAAGAAGCCTTGGCATTATCACCCCCAGTGCTCCAATAAACACAGGATGAGCCTCTGCCAAAGCCAGATGTGGAAGTCCAGGAGCAGAGGGATCCAGAACTCACACTGCCCACACACCTTCATCTTACAACTCCAATTAATGTCTTTTTCCCTCACCATTATGTGTTCCAAAAGAAGAAGGAAAAAACCCCACAGATATTTGTCCACAAACACTTGTAACAAGGCAAGCACTTGCTTTCCATTCAGGGATGTTCCCTGACAGTTTTGACACAAGAAAAACAGTTTTCTTGTAACTCCATCTGTCTCATAAATACAATAAAATATCCTTTCAAAAAGCCACCACAAGAAATCTAAACATGGTTGTAATGAATAACAAAAATCCCTTTTTAGCACTGTAGCTCATAACCACAAAGAACAAGCTACATTTTCCTGATGCTTTCCTGATGCCCAATTTGATACGCTTTGCAGAGCAGTTCTTTCTGGCTGCTATTACAGTCTTAGCTTCTCTCCTTTCCATCACACACGGGTAAGGGACCTTTTCCTCACCACAAAATACTGGAGCAAGATTGTCCTGCACTTCCCAACCCCTTCATGAGAAAGTTTTCCGCTCTTTAAAGCTCTTGGCAGCTTCCAGTGCTGTTAGTCCAGTTAAACAAGCCCAGCTTACAAATCCAAGAGTCCAGTGCAGAGCTCAGTTAGGCAGAACAAATGACAGGAAATCACCCAAGGAATCACTTCTCTGATCACAGGGAGGAGCTCTGAAAGCCCTGGGTCCAGTTCCTGGAGCACGTGGGTTGTCAAAGTCTCTTAAGGCTCCTCCAAGTCAGTATGAACCTGCAGTGATCAACCAGGCTGAGAGCACGATGGAAAGACACCACGTCACAGTTGGGCACGAAAAGAACACGCAGACACCTGTTCAGGGAGAGAAGCAGAAAAAAGAGAGGCCGAGAAGACCTCGGACTTTATTCTATATCTTCTTAATAATCACCTTGGATTGGAGGGTGAGGTTTACACCCCTCAACCACACTGGTCAAAGGAAAGTCCATCAAACATCTCCGCCCAGGAGAAAAGAATGCAAACAACAGAACAAAGTTCCAAAAACATAACTATGTTTACAAACAGCGCGTGAGAAACTCTTCTACAGTAATGAAAACATCGAAGAACTGCAAAACTCAGGGCGACAACATCACAGAAAGTTTCACAAAGGAATTAAAAGAGGTTCCTCAAGGTCTGAGATCTACTTTAAAGAGATGCACCACAAAAGCACCAAGCTGTGGCTGCACCCGGCGCTCTTCACTTGTTCACTGAGTGAATCTGTGATTCTACCTCTGCAACAGGAGCCTGAGCAAGAACCTGCCAGTACCAGCCTGGAGAGCTTCTGGGAGCTGCTGGGAATGGAGACAGCCAGGGGACATGGAGCTCAGCTCCACTGGGGACACCTGTCCAGAGGCTGAGTTATTTGGACAAAAAGCCCAAAAGCCCAGCAGGGCTGTGTGTAGGGAGAGCAGGGTGAGCCCAGACATGCAGATGGACTTGGTTCAAGAGTTATCACTCGGCAAGTCTGGGCTCTGAAGCATAATCAACCCAGAAAAGAGAAAACCTCAATCCACACATGGCCAGTGCTAAAGTGTGAAGTGTTTCTCTTGTGCCACAATGGTATTTAATAGCAGCACAAATGTTTACCTCAATATTGCCTTTAAAACCAAAGGTATTTATGCACTCTGGAAAACAAACCAGAGAACAGGCAATGCAATTAACTCCGCCTACTGAGTACAACAAGGAAGCTTGCCAGGCCTGCCTGAGAAACTCAGAATTTTAACAGGAATTACCAGCAGTCACCTAATAGAAGTAGGTAATGGCTAATGAATAATCTATTCCGTGCATTTAGTACTTCTTTCCATTTTAAAACTGTCTATGAACATATTATTTACTGTCAAATAACTTCTAGAGGAGTTTCTTGAAAGCTTTCGCGTGCAAAATACATTAATCTGATATGCATAGTCCTTGGAATTATTTTTTGTACCATGCTAAAAACAATAAGCTCGAAATTTTCCCAGAAACAAACAAGTTGAATTATTTTATTAACGTTTCCTAGTTTGTTGAACGTCCACACCTCGCTGACTTTCTCACAAAGCAGAGCAGGCAGGAGTTCCCACAACAAAAACCTATTGAGCAAGTGCTGTTTACACACTTCCCTCTGTCACCCTGGAGACGACTCCGTTCACTGCTTGGCCCATCTAGAAGTTGATTAAAGAGGTAATCGAAGCCCTTTCACCTCTGTTCCTGGGGCTGAGGCTGCTGCAGGAATTCTGGAGCAGCCTGAGAACAACCAGGCAGTGCTGCCTCTGCACCCAGCTCAGAGCTCGAGGCCGTGGCAGGAGGAACCTCACCCTGGGGAGCCTCAACCCCTCTGTGAGGGACGTCTCCAAGAACCTGCTCTGGAGCTCACTCAGAACCTGCTCTGGAGCTCACCCAGAACCTGTTCTGGAGCTAACCCAGCACCTGCTCTGGAGCTCTCCCAGAACCTGCTCTGGAGCTCTCCCAGAACCTGCTCTGGAGCTCCCCCAGAACCTGCTCTGGAGCTCCCCCAGAACCTGCTCTGGAGCTCACCCAGAACCTGCTCTGGAGCTCACCCAGAACCTGCTCTGGAGCTCACCCAGAACCTGCTCTGGAGCTCATCCAGAACCTGCTCTGGAGCTCACCCAGAACCTGCTCTGGAGCTCAGCCAGAACCTGCTCTGGAGCTCACCCAGAACCTGCTCTGGAGCTCTCCCACAAACACGGAGGTGCTGCCAGCAGTGGTGGGGACTCCTTCCACTGCTGTTCCCAGAAGGAACAGGGCAGTGACTGAAGCACCAGCTCTGGAGTGTGGGACTCAGGGTGGCACTGACAGAGTCCAGCTGAGGACCACAAACAGCTCGCTGTAAGCAGCACCTGGGGGAAATAGGGAGCAACAGTCAGATAATCCCTGGAACTGTCCAAGACCAGGCTGGATGGGGCTTGGAGCAACCCTTTTGTCATCCAGCTCCTGGCAATCAGAAATTGTTGTGAAAGAAAAATTATTGAAAAAAAAAAAAGTAATTTGCCCCTCAGATTTCCCACCAAAGTCATCCATCTTTGTTTAAGATGTAAGAAATCTCAGTGCATCTCCAAAGTCTCCGTTAAATTTACTCCTGTATTAAAGTGAACATAAGTACTTTCAATAATATTTTATTAGGAACAGAAATCTAAGTCTTTCTTCCTTTTATAGTCCTCCATGGCTTGCATTTCAAGTCTTTCTTCCTTTTATAGTCCTCCATGGCACATGAATGAATAGCAGCGAAATGCAAATCCCCACAATGCTGAGTTATTGGTGTGCTTTGTATATGATGGAAAACAGGACACAAAGAAAGTCTCACAAAGTGTTGACCAGAGACCAACTTCTGCGTTTATTCAGAGCCACGGTGAGGGACCACACAGAGGGAAGTCCAACCCCTTTCCTCACACTTATCCACGGGGCAAGGTGCTGCAACCACTGGAGAAATGCTAACAGGGAAAAAGCAGAGCTCTCCTGATGTGGATGCATCCGATTCCCGTTTCTGTCTTCCCTTTAACCTTCAGGATTTGTCTTATTTTAAGCACATTGCTCAGTAATCACAGGTTGATGGATGTCATCTACTGTAAGTTTATCAAAAGCATGAGCCAGATTTTTTGGTAAGTCTTTAATTTACTGCTGACTTTGGGGAAGACAAGTGGGTTTGGTGTCAGCACAAGGTGAGGGCTCCCACAGGCTCTGAGACCTCGGTGTGAGCTCAGGTGAGCACACGGGCACACAAAAACTGTCAGAACAATGAGCACTTAATGACAGGCTCCTGACAGGACATTTAAGCACCTAATTAGGGCTCCTCATTTACAGAAGTGCTCAGCAGCCAGCAGTCTGAGTTGTCTGAAGTTCAACTTCACGCCCCTATTTTTAATCTGAATTCAGGCACACGGCCTGATTGTGCTGATAAGTACAACAAATTGTTTTTAACGAGGGCTGGAAGGATGCTGTAATTAACCACAAGCCCTGTGCAGGGGGAAAGGGGCTGCTGTGAAGTCCCTGGAGCAGAGCAGCAGCCGGGGAACCCCGAGCTCCAGAGCTTGCCTAAACCAAACATTGAATGCAAATAAGCACAGAAAGAAAACAACACAAGAAATTATGTATCTGAAAGTCATCTCACAACTGTTACAATTTATTTCAGATCTCCCTCATAACTGGGATATGAACCCATTTTCTTTTTGAAAATCCTTTCCCTGATAGCACATAATTTTCCCTTTAAAAGATCCAAACGAGCCCCAAAGCGAACAAAACCCCACAATGTACTATTTAACAACCTGTGACAAAAAGAGTCTAAAGATACAGGACCTGCATCCTCCTCCCTGTCGGGAATTTGTGGGCACTGTCTGTCCTGCTCGATTTTACTGAGCATTACACCATTCCAAACACTGGTTTTTTGGATCACTTAATGGATTAAAATCTGTCAGCCTTTAGCCAAAAAAAAAAAAAAAAAAAAAAAAAAAAAAAAAAAAAAAAAGGAGGAAAGAGAAAGAAAAGCAAAGGAGTCAAGTGACACATTAGAAGCGCTTTATTGTTGCTAAGTACTTACAGCAGGTTCCCTCTGACAGTCTGTCACAACATAATGGGATGCTCTGTCACAGATGAATCACCTAACACCCTTCTCACGAAGGAGAAGCACCGAATTCGAAGTAACATGACAAGCCATGATTTGCCTCAATCCTCCCAAACATGCTGAGGTGGAATGCAGAAGAGAAAGCCAAGAAGGAAGAGACGAAAGTTTAAGGCAACAACGCAGTGTTTCAGGACAGCACGTGTTTTTCTCCACTGTGCTTGATGGACGTGGCATGACTAAATGGCTAAATATGAGGTTAATTAAAACCAAACAGTTCATTTTTTAAAAGTGTGTTATTGACCAAAAATATTATTTTCTCAGGAGCTTGTTACACGAGCATTATTGACTTGATTGAGCATTATTAGCATGCCAATCACTTCCAGGCTATTTTTATAACCTTGTGCATGTTGTTTTATTGCAACATATACAGATAGAAAAGTAGATACACACCATAAAGAGCACTGGAATTCATAATCTCTACCAACAATATCTATTTAGTAGTGTGTGGGGCCATGAGCAGGCTATAGGAGGGCTTTTTCCACCGGAGCAGACACAGGAATTGGGTAATCGCCTCTTTTGGCACTGGTGGTTTGCTCCCTCGACCTGCCACAGCCAGGGCTGCCCAGCCCCGAGCCCAAAGCTGTGCTCTGCCCCTTCTGCCCTGCCCAGGGTTAACTGTGGCATCCTGGGGGTCCACGGGCAAGGAAAGCCAAATCCCAGAGCTGCAGCAGCAAAGGTGCCAGCAGTGCCAGGGCAGGTTTCTCCAGAGTTACCCACGGGGAGCTCCTGGAGAGCTCCTGGAGCTCTCTCTGTCACCAGGAGATGAAGGGGCTGAGTGGGGCCAGGAGCAGCCTGAAAGAATTGGTGTGAAGGGATATCAGGGACTCCAGCCATCCCCATTCCCTACCCAGGCAAGTTACACAGAGTATCAACACCCCAAAGCAGCCTGTTTTCTGTGCACAGTACGAATGAACGCTGGAAATGGTGACTGCACAAAAACATGTATTTTCATTATTTGTTATTTGGAAGACAAGAAGGTAGCAAATGTCTGCCCCACAGGACGAGTCCTGGATCAGTTTCCAGGGCTGCCTGAACCTTTTTCCCATTCAAAAGGCCTCAGCAGTGTTGTTCATTTTCACTTTCGCTGAAGGAAATTAACTGTATTTTGCTCTTTACTTGAGGCAGTCAAAAAATTACTGTCAGATTCAAAGCACTGTGAAGAGATGAAACCCTGAAAAGCTCAAGCCAACCAAAGGCCTTTTTGTAAAGTGACACCCATCCATTACAGTGCCCGCTGGGCATTCACTGGCTCCAGCAAAAAAAAAAGGGAGATGCAAGCAACATGACTGTTTTCAATTTCAACATTGCTTTGTCTTTTGTCTGTCACAGAGAGAATAAACCACAGCAAGCTGACAGCTCCTTGAAACTCAGCATCATGTGGGACAGCAAATAAAGAAATAAGACAAATTATTTCCTTTTATGAAAACATTTAACCAAGAGATTTGTCAAGCCACCACCATGGTCACGAAGCTCTTGTTTCCTTTTGGCCCTGCATGAACTTCAAATATCCTGTGCAGTTCCAATATTTGTTTGTGTCATGAAGCAAAACTTAAATATTCTTTTTATTTTAACTCTTTTTTCAGAGCTTGGTCCAAACGAGGTTAGAACTGTTCTTAGAAACAAAACTGAAGGAGAAATACGAGACGATCCTGAAAAATTCCTAAGAAGTACCATTCTGTAAGAATAAAAGAGAATTGTTACCTGAAACCATTACTTCAGCAGGTTTGTAGCAGTCAGTCCTCTTAGAACCTTTCAAGTGAATTGGCTGGATTAGTCAAAACAGACACACAATCCAATTAATTTGTGGAGTATTTCAAATTTAAGGAACTTTCTAGAAGTTGTTTCCTGGGCTGCTTCCATCACAAACCCAGTTAGTCTCATGCTATAAACACATCTGAAGTACAGGGTTTAGGGGCTGTTCTTACATTAAAAAAAAGGGGAAAAGCCCAAACTACAAATGAAAACATCAACAGACGACCTGATGCAAGACAAGCACTGGACAATCATGTCTTTGGACATGCCAAGGGAAATAAAAAGACTAAAAAACATCTCATGGCTTTCACTCAAAACAAAACACATTTGATTTTATGTGAGGGCAGTGTTTCCAGTTTTATTTTCTGCAGCTCTGCCTCTACATCAAGCCTAAGGTCACAAAATATTGCATGTAGATAAAAGCTGTGCTGTCATCACAAACAGCTGCTGGGTGTGGGGGATGAAAAGGCCTCAACTCAGTGGCTCGAGATTTTCTGTTGTCACCAACATCCTATAAAGCCACATCCTCTTGTCCCGACATTAAAACTGGATTTCTGCATCAAAGAGAAAATACAGGAAAGGGGAAAAAAATCTCGTGCCATTTACGAGTAAATACCTTTGAAATGGCATTTGTGACACCCATCAGGGCACATATGCAAAAAAGACAGAAATAGTATTCAGAGGAAGTACATTGGCCTGCATCCATTCGTGCGTGTATTTTCCTGCTGCGTTTATACAATTGCTGTAAGGGAATGAAATTAATTTGAGGATCAAAACTCTGCCATATTTTAAAAAAATAATAATAATAAACTGCAACTCATATTTCTGCAGCCATTTCTAAGGTATCACTTTTTCATCACGAGCTTTTCAACAGCTGTGACTCATAAACCGTAAACAGTACCAAGAAATTCTCAATGATATTTGATTTATGATGTGTTTGTATCTCCCTCTATAAAAACATTCTTCCTTTGCATAAAAGCTCAATGAGTTGGACACAGCAAGCATGAGCTTTATATGAAAGGAAACCAGTGATGCAACAAAGACACCTGGCCATGAACTCCAGCTGAACTGGCAGGTCCTCTTTAGTGTCCTAATTAATTATTTACTGTGGAATTTGAATGATACTGAACTGCCTGCGTTGTCTCGAGGACAAAGGCTCTGATTTAAACAGTGTACACTCGTTTTTTTTGTGGTACTGAGACACAATATTCCGAGTTTGTGCTATGTGTCTGATCATATTACACTCCAGAACTGTTTTCTTAATGGAATATTTTTAAACTGAAGCACGTACATTGGCTGCTGACAGTATTCCACATGCCCCCACAAAAGCAAAAAAACAGAGCAAAGCAGTTTTAACAACTTGCATCAGAGTTCCTTGGATAACTTCAGATTATTGTTCCCTGTCATCACTGCACAGTAGGAGCAAATCCTGTTGGAGCAATGGGTACAAACTGAAAGAGTGGAGATTTAATAAGATATTGGGAAGGAATTGCTCCCTGGGAGGGTGGGGAGGCCCTGGCACAGGGTGCCCAGAGCAGCTGTGGCTGCCCCTGGATCCCTGGCAGTGCCCAAGGCCAGGCTGGACATTGGGGCTTGGAGCAGCCTGGGACAGGGGAAGGGGTCCCTGCCATGGCAGGGGGGGCACTGGATGGGCTTTAAAGTCCTTTCCATCCCAAACCAATCTGGGATTCTGTGATTCTGTAATTGTCACTCAGGCTCTGGTTTGATTCAGATCTGCTTGTGGGGTTTTTTCTCCTGTTGTCTCTTGTTGTGATATATTCCCCTCCACCATTCACAGCTTGTGAAGGACTTAAACTTCTTTTTATTCTTTTCCCAAAAAGTTCAGTTCCCAAAAAGCCGTTAGTTTGGAGCATCTACGGGCTTCACTTCACTGTAATATAAACAAGCACTAAATATAATGTGCATTTCACAGGCAAATGGTCGTGTGGGAGTTCAAAACCTGTTTTAAAAGGCTTTTATGTATTGAATAATTTGCTATATTTGAAGCATGCTCAAGGAAATGATGCAGTACAGAATATCATAAGAAATTTAAACGTGTTCTTTTGGGTACTTAAATGTTGGCCTAAAACACCTGCGAATAAGTGCCTGTGAAAGTCCCCAGATTCCAACAGGCTACACTTTATTTGCAATAAGAAAGTCTTGGTTCTGTTTTATGCAATTTGTTTTATGCAATTTGATATATGCGGCAATGTTCTTCTAAAATGGAAGGAAATTTAAAAAAGAAACCATGAAATGATTGGCTGCTGACATGTCTCATTCCTTGAGTCACAATAGGATATTCCCTTTTTCCCTTTTCAAGAGTAAATGCAGCCAAAAAGGGGAAATGCTTCCTGTGAAAACTTGGGCACCCATTCAACAGTCAAGTGCACACTTAAATAAACTGAAATTGCCACGCAGAAATATTCATCAAGGGCTGTTAAGCAACAAGAAACCACCTCTGGCTCAGGAAGTCTTCAAACTGCAGACTGCTGCAGCCGAGGAGCAAAATTCCACGGCTGGGGAGTTCCTGTGCCTTCCTTCAGGATCTGCTATGGAGCACTTCAGAAAACAGCAGCTGGGGCTGAATTTGTCATCCCGGGAGGGAGGATCTGCTGCAGCTCCAGTGCAGAGCAGCTTCCCTGGCAACTGGGAAGGAGGGGAGAGAGCTCGGAGCACTTGGGGATCATCCTCAGCTCCTTTGCACAGAGAACTGATGGCTCTGGTCCCTGCAGTTCACTCCCAGAATGTTCACATCCAAGGAAAAAGCCAGGGGAGACAAGTGTGAGCTGCAGCACGGTGGTGTAGGAGACCACGGGGATAAAATTGGTGATAATGCATTTGTTTTAAAATTTAGAAAAATATTTATAAAACTCTCAAGCAATGACTGCAATAAGCTTTCAGTAGAAAGAGTGGAACAAAAACCTATTTTTAAGACTGGGGCTGATCATAAAAGAGGTCACGTGCACAGTTCCCTGTAAAAGCAGCAGATTGGACACAACAAGGTAAAACAGCCTTTGAAGACTTACACTGCTAATTTGGTTTATTTGTCTAGAGCTAATCTGCCATCTCCTTTCGTTTAGAAGGAGCACAAATATTACCTTGTGCTCTGTGGTGGTGCACAGCCCAAGGGCCAAGGAGAAGTAATTGCTGTGGCACAGAAATTAGGGCAGAGACACTGTGGCTTTCCATTTTGAACACACTTGTTGTAAAATACTTAGAAAAGGTACGACCATGACACTTATTTTCTGTATTTCTGCATCCCTTTTGCCTTTGGAACACAAATGCAGCTGCACAAGTACGATTCTAGCTTGTAAACAAGCAACTGTAAAGATTAGAGCATTAGTTATAAATAAGTACATCTTTCTTTGGTCTTAAAACTCGAATTCTTTCCAGGGGAAGCCTGTAATTAGCATGACATGGGGGCTTTTAGCAGATGTGAAACCGGATAGATTGAGCTCTCCTATGAATAGGCTGAAACGAGGCCTGCCTTGCATGGTTTGTAGTAATGGAGAGGAAATTGAGCATTAAATACAAATCAACAATCGTTCATTTCGCTGCGGCGGGGCAGCAGAGCCAGTGAAGTCACTCTTTTCAGCACCTTGCATCCTGCTGGACTTTATTTACAGCACCGCAGCTCCCATCTTCGGGAACGGCCACCTACGGGTAACTCAAACAAAGAATGATGAAGAGAGAAAGCGATTTAAGGGCCCATTTTTATACACAGACATCAGAGAAGTGACGTTTTCTTTGCTTGCAATTTACGATTGGTCTTTAGATATATTCATTAAGCTCTCACTCTCCCAGCCTGAGACGAGGTCAGCGTGGCCAGGGGAACAGCAGATACTCGCTGGATACTTGTACAATAACTGAAGTCAGAAGATTTATTGGTCTTCTAATCCACAGACTGACCTGACTCTCCATTTAAAAGTTGAATAGGAAGTTGAAAATCCCCCCTAATGTTTTTGAGAGGTGTGAGGAGATGAGGAAAGCACCTGCAATGCATCACTCTGTTTAGATTGCAGCATGAAACTCTGGATTTGTTGGCTGCAGTGGTCTCTCAGCAGAGGGAACAGACAACAACAATCAAGGAGTTCACTGCTCATTATGTGTGAAGAGAAAAATGGAATGCTATCCCCTGGAACACCAGGACTCTCTCGAGGTCAACAGCTCTAAAAAACTGCTGTAAAAAAAATTATCGGATTTAAGCTCTGAGCAGTTCAAGTTCATGTTAATGTTTGGATACAATTCTTCATACAATTTTTGAAAAGCTATTATTTGGCTGTTTAGCTGGCATCTGTGATGTACAGAGAGCAGCTATAAGGTCCATGCCTTAACTGCATGCACTGTAATTACTCTGCACAGCGTTTTTGGGAGAGGAAAATGCCAAAATGAGGTTAATTTCTTGACAAATTTCGTTCCCTCTGTCAAAAGTTGCACCATTTCCGAGGCCATCACGACAATTCTGTCAATGTTCAGTGCACCACCAGTTTGATCTCCAGCTGTCCCAGGGATTTATAACAGCAGAGGGATGACACCTGTCTCTTCCTCTTCCCTATGGATGGAGTCTGTTCCCCACCCTGCCCTCCAAGCCCTGCCACACCCCTGGCCCCTGCCGAGGATTCTGCCACCAGCCCTTGTGCAGGAGACACAGCAGAAGGGATTTGAAGCTAAACCATGGCCTGAAATTCATCCTGGGAATGGGATGAGCCAACTCATCTCCTACTTAGCTAAATACTGTGGGAGAGGAAGGAAGGTCGTGGTTTTCCTGACGTAATTTCCAGTGAGCTCCGAGCTAACAAAGGCTCTAAAACCCAAACCATGGTGCTGTACTCGGTGTTTTAGGAAAGTGAGGTTGCTGAACCAGTGAATGAAACTTTAATTCATTATCACCCACAAAGAATGTGGATCTATGTTCAGTTACAGGGGTTGCACTGAAAAAATCTGCATCACCCCCTGCAGTTAAGAAAGACTCTAATACATTGTTTCAACACTATGGACATCTGAAATTTGGTCTTATCCCGTATTTTAAACCATTAAAAGCGCCATTCTTTTCAAAGGAGGAAAGTGAATGAGTAAGTCATCAAGAAACATGATTAATAGGTTTCAACTTAGAAATTCCCTGAGCTGTCAGAAGTACAGCAAATCTGCAACGACGTTTCTCAGCATCAAACACAGGGGCAAGGATCCTGCTCTGCAAAAATATTCCTTGGGAGCCAAGAATCACTTGCACTTCTCCATTCTTGGGGCTGCTGAGTTCTGATGATAATTGAATAAAAGACAGCTGGGCATTGCTGAGACCCCTGGGCAGCCTCTGCCATGGACCTGCCCGGGATGGGGGTGGGAGGAGAGGTGGGACAGCTCGGGGTGTGAAATGGGGCCAGGAGCATCCACATCAGCTGCACATCAGCAAAAGATCCCATTGCAGGGGGGTAAAAGCCAAATGCTTCAGTGTTCTTCTGCTTTAACATCCCTGGAGGAACACAGAGCATGGAGGATTTCTAAAGCATTGAGGGTTTCTAAAGCCGGGAGGATTTCTACCAAGGCAAAACACAGCCATGGGCTGACTTTTCCCTAGAAAACCATGAACATTCCTGGCACTGATGGCTTAGGATATTCCGTGCAAATACTGACAGCATCAAAGGCAGCCTTAAATGAGCTCTGATAAAAGATTGGCAAAGCAACACTCAGCTCCCCTGCCCTCCTGTTCTGACTGACAGCCTTTCTGATTTTGGGAACCACACATCTCAAAAAAACTGTGAGGAGGAGCCCTCGTACCTTCAGACTTGATAATAACAGCAAGTGCTGTATAAGTTGAATCAAAATAACAAATTTGTGAGAGATGCTGGGTGTTCAGAACGATAATGCTTAACAGGGTCTACAAGCTGAAAGGTTTCACACACTGGAAATCATCAGAGTTAATAAAATCAGATGATTTCAAGAAAAAATTGAAGTCAATTTTTCGAATGTCTTTCTGCCAGGTGCTTATGTTTTTTTCTTGCACTCCTGTTGTGTTGCTGCTGCCAGAGCAGTGATGAACCCCAGTTCTAGATCAGGCAACTCACACACACAGAAGGTGTCTCTGTCAGCACTGGGATCAATCCCAGCCCCCAGGGGCAACTTGCAGCAATAAAAAAGTGAAAGAAGAAGAAATGTTTCTAACTCCTGCAAGATGATCAAGACTACACAGTTTCTTGCAATCATCAGGAATAATTAAGAGGAAGAGCCCTCAGCCAGCTCCGTGCACTGCTCTTCACCGTGCTCTGACCATGTCCAATAAAACAAAAACCAAAACCACGCCATGGAATCAGCCGGGTTCTCAGACACGTGAAATCCAGCAGGAGCTGCTTCTGCTTGTCCATTCCGTGTGTTCCAGGGTGACCAGAGAGGAATCCCAGTGGCCCACTGGGAACTGCTGCCAGTGGTGGGAAGGTCTCGTGGCCTTGGACGGGTGGGACCTCGCTGGAGCTCACGGCGTCGCTGCTGGGGCTGAACCCTCACCAACACCTCCTGTAGCAGCTCTGTGGCTTTTGTGTCTGGCACACAAATCCTACCGGGGAAAAACATTTCTGATTCTCCTTTTCTAGACAGATTTAGGGAAAAAATTGAAAGTCCTGCTCATTTTGGAATGTGAGCAATAACGCTCATTACCCTCAGCACTGACACCTTGTATAATTTGAAAAATGATGTGACTTTTGGGTAAACATGAACATGCCATAAAGGAGGTGTTCTTACATTAATTAAAAAAATCAAATCTACAGGCTGGGTAATGAGCCAGAAAAAGGCCTGATTTTTAAAACATGCGTTACAAGGCATGAATTATGTCTGTTACTATTTGAAGGTATTTATTGCCTGTATTTTTTCAAGCTTGTAGAATCAGAGACTGTCCTTAGAAAGCAAGAAAACGTGGAATAGATACACTTTACGTATTTTAAAATGCCATTCATAAACCAGCAAATCAAACTGAACCACAGAAGAGCATTCCAAATGTCCCCTGTGTACACAGTGAAGGATCACTGATGAGCACGAGGAGCTTTAGCAATCAGGAAAACTTTTCTGTGGACGTTCATGAGGCACAAATCCGAGCAGAGCTGATGGGGGTTTTGCTGAGTAAGAATTCATTGGAAATCTGAGGGCTTGTCCCTGATACAGGTGCAGAGCACAGCTCAGAAACAGTTTGCAGCAGAGCCCTCAACGAAGGCCTCAGAAATCGGTCAAATAGACAGAAATAACATCAGTTAAAAGTTCCCTGGAAACACCGTGAAATTGGACACCACACATTACCATACTCAAAACGTTGAGAGCCTATTTGTTTAATTTGGATGAGTTTTCAAATAACTCAGAACTAAAGTAATCTACGGTGGGCACAACAGCGTAGAGGAAATACTGAAGCTGCTCTGTCATGCAGCCTTCACTGGAGCTGTTGAAACAGGACTCATAAATGCATCCGAGGGGCCTGTGCCAGACCTGCCAAGGCAAGTTTTCTTAGCAAACGCTACTCGAGGTTTGTGAAAAACCAGTAAAAATGGAAATGACAATTCAAAAAAAAAAAATTTAGACTGAAAATGAATTAATTTTAGTATGAAGGGAGAAAACAAGGAAAAACCCAGCAGAGCACAGGTACTTCCCAAACAGCAGTAACTCTCCAACAAGGCTCTAGAGGCACTGGATCCTCTGGCTGATTTTAATTCAGTTTCACTGTGAATATCTCAGTACAGGCAAATTGGACTGTAAGAGCAGGAGCTTTTGGGAGCACTCAGGGCACATGCAGGGAGTTTGACAGTCCCTCCCAAAGCACAAGTCACCTCTCTCGTGTTCATGGCCACAGGAATGCCTGTACTAATCTTTTAATCCTATTTTTGAAACAGTAACAGGTATGCCACTATCTTCACCTACACTTTGTTCACTTTTTTCCCCTGTAGCCTACTGATTACTGATTGCTCCGTGTCATGAGGTGGCTGTCCATGAGTTTCTAACCCATCAAGGAGCTCCATTTAAGTGCAAATTCTAGGGACAAAGCAATCTAGAAAGCATTAGGATTACATCCTCTCTTTTAGAGCCACCAAAAGGGTTTGTTTTTAGCCCTGACGTCCACAAACGCCTCAGAGCAGATCCTGTGCTGAGCTCTGGACGTGGCAGGCAGCACCTGCAGCATCAGTGCACACCAGCAGCAGCCTCTCAGTATCCAAATCTCCTCCTTTCCAAACCTCCTCATTTCCAAACCTCCTCATTTCCAAATCTCCTCATTTCCAAACCTGAGCCGCAGCACAAGTGACCAGGGTGTAAAAGGTGCAGCTTGGGAGGCACAGCCACAAGCAGCTGTAAAACACTCACCTGGGGCCCACGAGGGCAGTTCTGGGTGAGAATGACCTGGACAGAGATCAGCAACGTGCCAGCAGCGAGGAGAAGGTGTCTCTAGGTCCTTGCTGTGCCCTGTTTGGGAGGGAACTGTCCTAGAGCAGGCTCTGCAACCCTGCCAGTGCCACCTCGGGAGAAGGGCTCACTCTGCCTCCCCTCACTCACAAAGAACCACCCCAGAGCAGCCCAGCTTCTGCCCAAACCATCCCAACTGGTCCTTGGGCTTAGGAATAAACAGGAAAAAGGCAACCAAGAGAAACAAGGCAAGGCCACCGTGTTAGAGAAGAGCCAGCTTGCCCCATTCTTTGGGCGAGAGGTTCAGCTACAGCACATGATCTGCAAATTTTCCATTTCATCAAATCCTGCTAATAGAATTCTACAATCTGGTAGTTTAAGCTGCATGTTAGAAAAAGCCAGAGAAACATTTGCTTTGGCACTGACAGGTTCTCAGATTTTTCCAGTTGGAACAATGATAAATGACTTAACCCTGATCATTTTTCTGAAACCTGATTTTTTTTTGTTTGACATTTATTTACAGTTTCTATAAACACTAACACCTATAAAACATGGTTTACTGTTTGATTGCTTGGCGGACAAGCAAGCCTTAAATACATAAATTATGAGCACCTAGTTAATGAGTGACATGACGGACATGAAGTTTTATTTACTATTGGCATGAGCCTTCATATAAAATTAGTGGCATAAGAAAGCCAGGTTTTGTGAATGCACATAGTCATGCCTATTCATGGCCTGGCTCTTTTTTTTTTTCCTTCTTCTTCTTTTTTTTTTTTGTTTTTTTTAAAGACTTGACATAAGACTGTGGCCTATGTGTAATTTCATTGCCTGGAGCAAGGTTAGGGGAAAGCCGCTCCATCTGGCAATTTCCCTTTGACTGGCACATAGTTAAACAATGATGCAGTTTGACAAATTTCAAACCCTGCTTATGAAAAAATAACATAAACACAATAGTCACTCTGAGTAGATTGTCCACCTGTGCAAGCGGGCATGAAGTGTTAAGTAAAGGCTGCTGGTAATGAATAAAGATGCAGAGCACAGTTGGATTAGGTCGTTCCAAATGTAAATCACTGTCAGATAAAGCACTTGTGTTTACATGTAGCATTAATATTTTGATCAGTATGTTTAAGAGAATTAGCTTCTTAATGCAGATGTTCTCATTTGGACCTTCACACCCTTAGCTTCAGCCAACTCCTTTACCATCAGTTATGTCAACATGTCATAAATCTTCGCTGCTTTAACTTCTATTTTAAACAAAGCTTTGTTGTAAAATTTGGAGGCGTGTTTCCTTCGGGCTTTATTTTTGGCAAATTTCTTGTTATTTTGTTGAAAACCTGACACATTAATGTCCAATTAACCATCTTTGAGTATTTTACTGACAAGGATCCCAGCAGCAATCAAATGCCTTTTCGTTGTAAGGACCTCCCTGCCCCCCACCCAACCAGCTGGATCCATTATGTGAACAAGAAGTCTTTATATCTTGATGCACAAACAATAAAGGCATTACACTCAGTGGAAACAGGACATGTGTCCCAGCAGCCCCACAGCCCTTGTGGACAGCTTGTTGTAAAGGTAAATGCTCACTAAGTGCTCACAGAGTGGGATACAGTGAAATTCCAACGCAGAACTCACGGACAGTCAGGGTTTTCTTTTTTAAACAAGAAAGATCTTTTAACCTCTCCGAGTTATTTCAACATCCGTGTCCTTCTCGTGGGAGGTTGGTGAGACATGTGGGACATGACACCTGTGGTAAAACAGCCCGTTCATGAAACTGCAAATTCTCTCTCAGGTCATTATGACTGTGGTGATGGTGTCACTTTGTAAACTTCACAGGGTCACCTTTCATGAGATGAACATTACCCCTTTTTAATTCGTGATTTTACATTCTCCCAAATGTCACTTTTTCTTTTCCCTAGGAACTTTTAAATGTTGAAAATAAAACGATAATTTAGTCTTAGTCATTTTTTGAAAGGGAAATTAATTAATTTTTGCTTTGTGTAGCAAAGGGATGTCCCACAAATTAGGATTTTTTTTTTTGGAAATTCTGAATAAAATAATGAAAAAGAAAAGTATTTGCATTTTGGAGGATTTTCAATTCCTAAAACCCAGTTTGCATACCTCTGATAACCACTGAGTTCTAAACTTCAGGGAATTGTTACTATTCACTGTGATTTCTAACTACGGCCTGTAAATGCTTGACAGTCTCACATCAATCCTCCCTGACATCACGGGACTGTCTGGAAGCCCATCTCACCTTTCCAGAGCTTCTGTTGTTACTGCAACCAAGGCATTGGGCTAAGTTTTTAAACAATTCCCTCCTTTTCTGGGTTTAGCAGCTATTTCCAATATTTTAACTTAAACAAACCCGCAGGGGGAATGAGCAGATGCTGTTCAAGAGCTGAAGCTGATGGAAGGAGCCCGTTCCTGGCTGCCTGGGCTGGACAGGGTTTGTTCCCCCAGTGACAGAATGGGAGGATGAGGAGCCCTTTCTCTCAGCCTCATGGTACCTGTGGGGTGCAGGAAAACACCTCCATGGATGGATTTAAACTTAGAATTACAGAACTAAAAATATTCTGTGCTGGCAGGGACCCACAGGGACCCCCAATTCCGACACAGGCACCCCCAGCTCGGAGCTTCAAACCCACCAAACTCTGTGCTGGTGGCAGGGAAGGTGCACACAGCCCAGAGGCTGCCTCTGGTTTCCCCACGGAAACCTTCAAAGAAAGAAAAGCAGAAGGATGTTTTGACGAGTGGAATGTTTTCGTTTAACTTCAGAAAGTCGTTCATTATAAAATGAATGAAGAGCTGGCTGATCCGCTCAGAGACCCTAACAATTATGCTGGCATCAAAATTCAACTCCTGAAACATTCAGGAAAGAAAATCAAATCACAAAACTGGTGGGATTTGCCAGAAAGCCACACAGTACTCCTCATTCTCTTATTTTAATTCCAAGGATTTACTAAAGAAAGGCCCTAAAAAACCCCATTTTAACTTCCAAAACTGTCCCAGCAAACTGCAAGACAAAGCTGAATGATGCCTCGCTGCTCCTTCCAGCCATCTGTCTGCATCTTCCTTCAGATGCTCCCCCAGAGCCCCACTCATCCATTCTTCTCCCTCAGCTTTGGGATATCCGTGGAAAAGGCCCAAGGAAAAGGCTGGTCCCTGCTGCAGCTGCCCTGCTACTGAGGAGCAGCGAGGAGAATCCTCACTCTGAAATCCTGCACCAATGCTCCCGTGAGTGTGAGATCAAATATTACATATCTGATATTCAGGCTTCCATTTTCTGACCTTTCAGCTGCTCCATGCTCTCCCTCTGTAGGAATGACACCACCACAAATCTTTCTCATTTTATTCATTTGTTCTTTTAAGTTTTACTACCTTGAAACCTGGTTTGAGATCTCAAAAGTATATACAAAAGATTGGATCCACTTTTCCTCCCCGTCTGATCTTGATGTTTTCTAATGGTTAACTGCTTTTCCTCCACGTTTATTCTAATTTAGCAATGGTAAACCAATGAAAGGTCCTTCTCAAAACCACCAGGATATACTTTTATAAAGGCACACAAAAACGTGTAATAAAAAACAAAAAACAAAACCATGCCTCAAGAACTCATACTCTAAAGGTTTCCAAATTAAAAATCAAATTGATATAAACATAATAAATATGTCCATATCTAGACAATATTATTAAAAGTGTATTTGGAAGAAATGAAGTCTTCTGCTGATTAAGGCTCAAAATACCAGTTCCTAAATATTTTTATTGCCTGGAATGAAATCAAGTCCTTCAACACTTGTTGTTGGTTATGCTAATCCTTTAATATCACTATTTATTCCAGCTGAGAAAAAAGGGCTAAGCCAGCTGCTCCAAACATCAGCATTTTAATGTTCTCAGTGTGGGCGCAATATTTTATCACCTGCTCTTTATGTTCTGTGTCTCAATTCATACATTAAATTATATGTCAGAGCTACTTATGGGGGCAGCGATCAGTTTATACTGATTTAAGGCTGCAATAAAAATTGCACAACAGTGTGAAAAGATATAAAATGCCAGTGACGTAGCTGTGCTCCCTTACACCTCTGCAGGGCCCTGAGAAGAGCTGCAGAATCCAATCTCCAGAAGTTTCTGGGACCAAACCTGAGCCCCGAAAGCTGCAGTGCTGCAGGAAAAGTTCTGCTTCAAGCATCACTTGTCCATCTTAAAATTCTAAGCTGTATTCTTGCTATCTTCTCTATTCTTGCAAGAAGTAATTTTACAGCTAAAAATGACGTGGGCAACTCTTCAGAGAAGGAAGTAGGACAGCAGGACTGAAAATAAATAAGATTATTTTTGTGTTGTTAAACTTATTTGGGAAAAAAAGGGAAAAAAAGCAAGCAATGGTTCAAAAATGAGCAGTGACCTGTCAGATCCTTATTTATCATTGTGCAGCCACAATCTGCCAGAGCAGTGCAAAGCATTGGATTCCTCTCTGCTGAAACACAACCTGTTTAAATGGGGTTTCTGGAAGAGTGAATGCAGCACTCTGAGCAGAATGATGCTCAGGATTCATTTGTAAGAACAGAAACAAAAGAGAAAGAAAGAAAAAAAAAATTCTCATTAAGGTATAAATAAATAGTTGGCTCTTTAAATGTTTAACAATAAATTGATTGTACATGTAGAACATAGACTGGCTTTTTTCCAGCTCTGCAGAATCCTAATTAGTGGTGTTGGAACTGTGTATTTGTGTAAGTGATTAGACTGTTACAGTGATCCACACAGAGTCAGGGAACAGTGCAGATGATTACTGATTATGGAAATGTTTACAGGATCTGAATGAAGTGACCCACAGAGCTCCTCGGTATCCCCTTACCCCAGAGCACTGCCAAACGTCCCCACACAGCAGCCAACATCACCCCTCTGCTGCCCGAGCAAAATGCTGCTATTTCAATCTGCTTCTAAAGCATTTACAGTTTCTTTGAGGTCTTTTTTAGGATTTACTGTAATATCAAATTTTCTCACAATCGTGACCACTTCTATAAACACATTTTCCTGTTCTCAGAGCATTTTGTCCTGAATTTAAACTCCAGAGATGAGCGAGGCAGAGGGTCCAGGACAGCACTGAGAGCTGTGGGTGGGCACAGCACGGCTCTGGGTCTCCAGTTCCACCTCTCCCACTTAAATCAGGACTGAGGACACAGAATGTGCCTAATCCAGCAATCTCCTTAATTTGTGGTGTAAATGGAGGATGATCCATGGCACAAGCCTCATTTCTGAGATGCATGGGTTAAAGCTTCCCAGAGTGTGAGGGATTTTGGCCGTGCTCTCCCTGGCAGGAAGCTGTTGCTCTGCTCGGGTTCCTTCAGCATCAGACCCACCCCTTGCTTCCAGTTTTAGAGAAACCACACTGTGATTGTTCCTATTCCTGCTGATTTGTGACACTTTCTTTGCAGAGTTTCACAGAAATCAAGAAACACGGTGAGACCCAATCCAGTTTGTTCACAGGTCTTGAGCAGCAGCTGCCAGATTTTGTGTTGATGTGATTGAACACAACAAAAACAAGACTGAAGAGGAATCTGGAGTCTGGCTCAAACCACCATCTAAATGCAGCCTCCACCAAAATTTCAGGTCCAGTGGTTTTCAGTGCCTGAGTTTTGGTTCTGGCCTGTCTCCAGCAAAACCATAGGTCTGGCAAAGATTTTCAAAATTAGCATAGCCAAGAACCCAGTTATTTGTCTTTCAAACTATCAAATAACATCCAACTCCCACAAACAGACTGCACAGGGGAAAAAAATGTAAGAGCATCACATACTGATCTTTAAAATTATGCTCATGACATCTGACAAATACGTGTTCTTCTAAAAAAAATATTTTTGCTTCAGAGGGAGATACAACTGTAAAAATGAACACCACACTTCCTTTCCCCTTTCTGCTTTGGAAGGAAAGGGTTCTTGATGGATAAAAATAATTTATCCAAACCCCAAATTAATTAAAATTTAACCAGAGTATCTGCTTGGAGCAAGGAATTGAACTGCAAGCTGGTGCATTGTGACTCTGGAAGAGAATTATAACCTCACAGCCACAGAAAGTCAGGTGATGACCAGGGAATTCGATGGAATCCCTTCCACAGCTGCAACAAACTCCCATTGTAAAATCACATTACTAGAAATTGCCTGGTTTACAGAGTGGTTGAAAAAATTGAGAGAACACCAGCATAATTTTTTAGGGCTCACTTAAGCAGACTCAGAACATTGAGGGCTTTCCCTCCGCCCTCCTCCAGTAATTGCTATTTAAAGATCATTCGAATGACCTCCTAGTACATCTTAGCCATCTTTTTATTTACTTGTCTGGTAAAACCCAATCCTTCATCAGGCCAAATAGTCAAAGAGATGGAAAATTTAAACCTTTCCAGCTCCTGAAGGAAAGTTTCTCCCAACAGCTGTCTTGCTTTATGAAAGCATGAAGTCAGTACATCCAATCTCATGCTATCAATCACGCCGGCTGACATTTCCTGCAAACTGTGTCCACAAGACGAACGGGGAAAGAGAACCTAAAAGGAACAACAAATTGCCAAAAAGCAGATGGAATTATGTGCTCTTGTTTATAGTTGGCTGCTCAAATGAGCCCGGTCTAAATGCCTTCCCCTCCAGAATTATAGCACTGAGCAGTCATTTGCATCACTGCTGAAAACACCTGACACTCGTATTAAGAAATATTGGGTTTAATTGCAGTCCATTAAAATGTGGAAATGTCTTCAGTGTAGGATTAATGATTTAAGTGAACTGTCGGCTTTCAGAGTATTTTTAGGCCCTCCTCCTGCAGATGCAAACATCCTCTTGCTCCCCTCCCGCCCTGAACTTTTGCAAAAAAAGGTCTGCCACATGTTTCTCATCTCCTGGCTTTAGGTAAGTAGCATTTAAAATTACTCTGAACATCTAGCATCTATGATTTGTGACTTTCAGAAGAGTGTTTGTGTACACAAAGGGATGTTAAATGTTGTTTTGACTTTAATCTAAATAATTTTCATTTCCTCTTACGGTGAATATTTTCTACACATACCAAAACAGGATTTTGGTTTTGTCAGTTCTTATGTGTGCACGAGCATGAAGTTACAGGCTGGGTGGAAGGCACTGACCGCTGGTACTCCCTTCCTGAATTTCCTTTCCATACACAGTTAACTTTGGTCCCAGACAGAAGCTGCAGTTGGATTTCGGTTGCTCTGGTGTGCAGGTCTGCAGGCATGTACACGGGGAAGAGCTGGTGCTGCTGACAATTCCGAAGTAACAGGAAAAAAATATTCATGGTCTTGGATTCAGTGCTTTGGATACTGTAAACGTAAATATAAATGTTTTCATTATCTGGGAACAAAAGATCTGCTTCTTGGGTGAAATCACCAGGACTAAACAACTGTGTGACATCCAAGGATACAACCACAGGGCTCCCAGCGTCCCAGGAGGGAGGGGAGGATTAAAACTAACAGCATTTGAACTGAAAATCCATTCTGCAATTTACCCCAGCAAGAATCACCAGCCCCACTGCTCCTCTGAAGCTGCTGGGTTCTGGCCCCACACTGACCACTGAAGTCCTGCTGGACCCAGTGTCCATGGAATAACGCTGCTCCCAGTGTCCATGGAATAACGCTGCTCCCAGTGTCCATGGAATAACGCTGGGCCCAGTGTCCATGGAATAATGCTGCTCCCAGTGTCCATGGAATAACGCTGGGCCCAGTGTCCATGGAATAATGCTGGACCCAGTGTCCATGGAATAACGCTGCTCCCAGTGTCCATGGAATAACGCTGGTCCCAGTGTCCATGGAATAACGCTGGGCCCAGTGTCCATGGAATAACGCTGGGCCCAGTGTCCATGGAATAACGCTGGTCCCTCTGCTGTCCCAGGAGCATCCAACAAAGATTTGAGGCTCTTTGCAGTCTGGCTCCCAATTTACCATTTACTAATGGTTTGCCACAAGGAGCTGTGGCAGGTGGAGGCAGCCCAACACCCCAAGAATGAAAATTGATCCTCGCCTGAGCAGCATCCTCTGTCTGGAGTCTGGGGGCCAGCGCCTGCTGCTGTGCCCCTCACCGTGGGCTTCCAGAGCCTGTATTTATTTATCATTGCCCTCTCTTTCCTTTCCCAGCCTAAGAACCAGGAAATTCAGAATCGTTCAGACATATAAATCTGACTGGCTCAGCTCTGGAGCTCTTAGATGTGAGTGTGGACAGTGAGTAAATACAGGTGCCGTGGCAGCGGCTTCTCAGATTTGTCAAAACCAAACCAAAATCCACCCTCAAAGCTGAAATTATATTTACCAAGGAAATGAAAGAAAAATTAGGCATAACATTCAAGCTCAGAAAAAAAATCCAAAACTTTCAGTTTCACTGTGCAGCAAATTGGTCACGATTCTCGTGTCGTGTGTGACTGTAAGGGAAATTACAAGAAAGTCAGACGATGTCTGCAGTGTCAGAAAAGTGCAAATATTGTACATGAAGCTGGAGGTTTTGAGAGGTTAAAGCTGTGCCTTGAAAAATGCAGAGAATACCCAGTTACTTGTATATTTGTCATTTAGCTCTTACAGAAACTGGTGGTTTACATTTTAAGGAAAATATTAAAAATCTGTAATTATAGTCTCTGTATGTCAAAGAATGTCCCATCATTTCCAGAAGCTGTCTTTTCTTACGTCCCTTTTCCCACTACTTCCACAGATAGCCATTAAAAATGTCTTAATTCTCAAATATCTGTTATTTTAACAGGTCTGGAACAGTCTCACTCTGCACCTGTGCACATTATTTATGGCATGTTCTGGACCAGCAGCATCCAGTTACTAAAAATGCAGTTCACAGACCCGGCTTGGCTGCACTCGTAACACCTCTGCTTGTTGTTTTCCACACTCCTCTGTAAACACAAAGCCTAATGTTTACTAGGCTTTACAACGTCTTTTAAAATATTGTACTTAAACATTTAAAATGTTTCAGTTCCAGCTTCCTGGCAGGGCTGTGTTTATAAACAACTGGTGCCTGCAGAGAGGTGAGCTGCAATTAAATTGGAGCTGGGTTTAAAGCCCTGCCATCCTTTTGGGACACGTGCCCACTCAACCCCTTCCAGCATCTTTGAGCCTTTTCTTTCAGGTAGGTGGAAGTATCACAATTTTCTTCAATACTGTTAAAAGAAGATGAAGAGTTTCTGAGCATGTTTGACCACACTTTTTTTCCCCAGGCAGTTTTCCATGCTGTAGCTTCTCAGCAACCATTTCAGTGTCACCTGGGCACGGCTGACACCAGTTCTGTGCTCCTAAAGACAAGGCAGCACTGAAGAGGTGTTGCACTCCTGGGGCCCTCGGCAGGATGTCCCCTGGGTGTTGAGTGTTTTCAGGTCCCTTTTTTTCACCTCTCTGACAGGGGATTATCCCTGATTTCTGTCACTAAGAGCCACGCTCCACAGAACAGCCTGGTCTGTGACACAGTGGCTGGAGATTCAATTGTTGCAAAAGATGTATGATTTTCCCAAAAGAAAGGAATTCAGAAGAGGAAAAATTAAGACACAAAATAGTAGTAATTTTTTTTTTTTTAACAGGCAGCCTACACATATTCTGTCCCCAGTCAAGAATCTGAACCAAGCAAGAACATCCAGAGAGTATTAAGGATTTGTAAAGTAGAGTAAGTGGAGTTTAAGCAGTCAGAGAGCCAACACCTCCAAAAAATGGCCATTTCCAGGGATTATATTCCTTTTACAGCAGGGAAAGGAGCCCTACAGTCCTTTGTGACAGGAGCTCTACAGGGCATTTCTGAGGCAAACAGCATCCACCCACCTCACCCTTGCTTCTGCTGCCCAAGTTCCCAGCCCAGATCTAGGAGAGGATTAGCTGCCTCCAGGTGCATGGTTTGGGACCAGACCTCGGGGTACAGCCCATGGAGGTGTCACTGGGATCCACCGGCAGCCGAGGAGTAGGGGATAACCACGAGGACCCTGCAGACCCGGCTCTCATGATCTGGGTCTCCATCTGCTGGTGGAGAGATCGACAGCCCCAGAGCAGGGGCTGCTGTCCCTGCACTGCTCACGGGCAGGGGCTCACTGAACACAGCAAAGCACACCAAGTCCTCTAAAGCCCTCTAAAATATCCTCTAAGGTAGGGTACAGTGTGAGTCCTACCACAGAAAGGCACCTGGAGGATGGGTGAAAACTCACTACCATGAAAACCAACCAAAAAAGGTCCAGGCTGCAGGAGGCAGAGACTCTTTGTCTACCTCTCTACATAGAATTAGGAAATCCTTTGATGAGATGTTTCCCTAGAATGCTGCTCAGCCCTGCTCTCTCTCCTGACTTGTTCTCTCTCATGACAGACACACACCTTTCTGGAAGGGTCTTGTCCTTGAAGGAGCTCAGGACAAGGAGCTCCTGCAGGACAGAAAAGGAGTCAGTCAGGGAAATCAGAGATCCACAGAGAGACAACAGGGTCTTTTAGAACTCTTGATAGATCTCTCCTATCCAACCTTACACTCACCAAAAAGAGCTAATTGAAAACACTGTTAGATATTCCTGAATAAAATTAATTTGTGGATCCTAGATTTTACAAATTGATATTTTAAAAAGCAGATAAAATTTTTACTGTATTTGTTATTGCTTTATGAAGTCCAAAACCACAGATGCCTAATTTTCTCAGCTGATAGCACCTCTTCTATCACACATGTGCCCTCCAAACCTGTATCTTTTCCCCGTCAGTCTTTCTACATGAAAGCATGTGGAATCAGAAAACAAAAGAATCACAGATGTGAGATAAAATGAGTGAGAAGAACGATAAGACAAACAAAATAAAAATTAAGAACATGATATTATGGGACAATACAAGATAAAGGCTGGAAGCAACTTTCAAGCACCATTTAAAAGTTAGTATCTGTGGAAATGAAACCATAGAAAAAGTTCCAAAAGTGGATGTCACTGCCAGGTGAACATCCAACAGGTCCAGGGAAAGAGCAATGAAAAGACAGAACCAGTGCCAGTGAGTTAAGTCTTTCTGCTAACTACAGGAACCAGAGTGTAAAGTACTTAGAAAGGGAGTCTTTTTGACAGGAATATTGGGGCTAATTAATGACATACTGTAATTAAACACCTTTTACAGTCTGTGGAATTAATTCAATAAGACTGAGCTTCTCTAACCAAAACTATTTGTGTAAAACAGATTTAAATTTTGTTAGTCTCTGAAGCCCAAGGCTGCACACAGACTGCACTCAGAGTACGTTCTAGGAACAAAGAAATCATGGAGGTAGAAATTCCGTGAAGAAATAAAGGTGTTCACAGCCCTTGCTGCAGGAAAAGTGTGATCCACCCTGAAGACTAAAACTATTCCTACCAGAAAAATATATGGATATCCTGAGCCTTCCTTTTCAGGAGGCTCACTCCTATCTCAATAGTCCAGGTTTCAATAAAAGGGAGCCTTGACTGGTGTTTTAATAATTTAATTAAGAACCTACAGACGAGGTTGCACCACGAAGAACACAAGTCCTTTATGCAATGAAATGTTTGCAACATGAAGCGTGGAGAGAGTGTTACACATAAACCCAGGCCTTGCATGAAATAGGAAGTAATTGTTAAGAGAAAAAAATAACTCAGCAATTCTGTTTGAAACCTCCTGGCCACAGGAAAGAAAGGAGTCCTGCCCATCCCTTCCAGCTCCCACCGCTGCTCTGAGGGTCTGCGTTTGGGACAGGCATTTACAGCTTGGTTCTGCAAAACTCCTGCTGCTTTTTTCCCCAAGGGATCCAAGGTAGGAGTCAAAAGGAGACTCCAACACATCCAGGAAAAGTGCTGCAGTTCCATGGGAGAGTCCCCACGTGTGAAATGGGCCCAGAACCAGCAGCTGGAAGGGGACCCACACCCAGCGTGGGCTTGCACAAACACAGCTCCTTCAGCAGGGGCTGTTCCACCACCTGTGGAAGGGACTGAGACTTTATCCACCAGAAACCTCTCCAAATGAGCTCCTGTCAGCTGCCTCCTGTGTGCTTAGGACCCCCTTTTTTTCCTTTCAGCTTAAACCCAAGGTTAACTCTGAACGCCCTTTGTCTCACGGAGGTGCAAACACATTTCACAGGCACCAGGAACCTGTTCCAGGTGATGGCCTCAGTATCTGAGCTGCACAGCTTTTACAGCCCCTGTGCTCTTTGTGCATTAACAAACTACCAGAGTTATTAGGCAGCATTAAAAGATAATTGCCTTTGCTTGTAGAGTACAATTCTTCAAGCGATTATGTGAGCATAGGAAGCAATTGGTGATAACTTATTTTTACAGAAATAAGAGCCCAGATTCTCAGAAACAGCTTCCAGTGTAATTGCTGTGAAACCTGAAGAGCAAAACCAGCCACTCTGTAAATACACAAATTTTACAATTTAAATAAATGGTTATTTTTTCCTTATAAAATAAAGTGTTACCTGATGCCTGAGAGTTTCAGATGGCATGAAAATTAGGCTTCAATTGCGCAGAGAAAGTAACTGCTTTGTACTGGTAATGGCTAAACACAGTAATGATTTGTAAATTAAACTGTGCTGTAATTGCTGTGCAGAGCTCTACAGTAAGTGAGAGCACGGCAACATCAGGCTTTTAAAATCAGGTGACACGAATTGCATGGGGCTACTTAAGAACCTGCAGCTGCTCTAAAACAATCTCCAGTCACCCCCAAACTGCACCAGCACAAAGACACTGAGAAAATGTTCCCCAGGTTTCTGGCAATGGCTCTGATCTCCGTGGTGGGAGCTGCTCCCATCTTCTGTCCTACCACCTCTTTCCTTGGACAAAAGGAGAGGTTCGAAGTCTCTGGGAAGTCCCTCTGTTGGGAAGCCTGGAGATAAGTAGGAAAATTTCTGTCCTCTTGAACCGCCCGATACAGCCTCTGAATTACACAAGGTGCTCTTGTGCCACATACACATTAATTAATGGTTTTGTTGTGGCAGTATAAACTCTTTAGAGAAGGAGCTATGGCATCACAGTTCCTCTGGTTTGCCTTGGGAATTTCTCCTGGCCGGGTTTATCACAGGGACTTGTCCAACATTTCCATCCCCTACCTGGGCCTTTTGTTTCCTCTCCATTTTCCCAGGCCTGTGCCTTACACAATCACCCTCTTTGCCTGGGTCACCTCTGCTCCTCTCTTTCCAAAGCCTCCCTTGTTCCAATCCTGACATCACCAACTCTGCAAAACTGTGAACGCTGTGGGTTCTGAGGAGTTTGCTTTGCTCGTGCTCCCCCCAGCTTCATTTGCCCATTGTTCCTTTCTCGACTGTGTTAACTTTAGGAAATTGAGCACATTTCTAAACAAACCCAAGCACTGCTATTAAAAACACAGCAATGCTGACTATATTCATTTTTATTTTGAGCATGCTGAACAACTGGAAGCAAAGAATAAAAGGGTATTAAAGACTAAATTACATAACGAATCAAGCATTTTAAGGAAAAAAATAGCTAGGTAGAAAATTATTACCTGGCCATGATCTAGAAAACACTGCTACTATTTTGCAAAATTACAGAGTCAGAAGCTCTAATTTCTTTAATGGAATATTTTTATGTAGCTTTACTTTGTTAGAATAAGAACTTCATCATTGCCTTCATTTAATTCATGAAACCATTCCAGCAGATCTTATGTTTGGATTGTCTGGCCTAATCAATGATAAAGTCTATAATTAGACCAGAATTCTGTCATTCAAACACACTTAATTTGGAATATATAGTAGATTTAAAAGCGTAAACAATGACAAGGAAATAGCGAGTTTAATACAGCAATTAGAGAAGGGGTTTCATTAAGGGTCACCCCAGCATATGGATTCCATTTCACAGAAAATACCTGCCCCAGCCACGCAGAAGCCACAAGGGCTATTGTGTTACAGGGAATGGGAGTGGATGTGAGGTGCCAGCGCTGCAGGACGAGGGCTGGGTGTGGAAATCTTCACTCCAGTGCCAGGGGAGAGCTGCCCACTGAACCCACAGCACACACGAGTGAGGGTGTGGGAGCTCAGCTCTCTGCACAAATGTTGGTTCTTATCTTCACCTCTGGGAAGTTTTCCCTCGAGTCCGAACAGATGAGAGACGCCTGCTGATGTTGTTTCAAGATGTTTATTTCTTCTTATCTCTAACTTGCTCTCAGCTCCGGCTGCACGTCTGATGCCAGCCAAAACCAAGTGGGAACTGCCCAGTCTTGGGCCGTCCCTGTCCTTTTTGTGCCCTTTCCAAGATCCAACCATTCTTCACAACGTATTTATTATTTACTCTTTTATACCAATTAATTTGTACNCTTGTAATGTTGGTAACTTTTCCCATGGGCTAAGGTCAAAGACAGTGTTATTCTGAGCTTTTTACCAGGGTCTGGGACCCCCTTGCTGGGGGCTCCTGAGCACCCAGGACAGCCCGAGGCATGTCCTGACCTCCCAGGGCAGCCAGAGGCGTGCCTTGGACTCCAAAACGAGGGAAGAGGCATTTCAGGATGTAATAGTGCAGGAGAAGGGGCAGCCACTTCCTCCTGGCTGTGGGAGCATCACTGAGCTTCATCTGTCACCTGCCTGCCCCAGCAGCTCCACCAAGATGGGTCATATTTACCATTTTTATAGTTTTTCCATCTCTTCCATTATTGAAAAACAACACTCGGTGTCCTCGAGCCACATCACCCTCTGTGCAGTGGCAGAATGTTGCTTTGTCTGCTGTTAGAAGGGACTTCAGGATGGCACCTACCTGTAATTTCTTCACATTAAATGTGAAAATCTATCAAGAAAATGAAAATTGGATTTAGGTTACACCCCACTGCGATGGTTCCCTTGCACGTCAAAAAGTATATGGACATAAGAAATTCTCCAAATTCCATTTTTGAAGGATTGCCCACATGTCTGCAGGCACAGCTTTTAGCTTTTTTATTATTTAAATTAAAAAAAAGGAATATGGAAGCTATAAAATGTTGTAACATGCATGGTTTCTTTATAAATCAGCTCATACCTCTTTAAAAAAGGATACAGACCCCCCAAATCAACTTCTCTACACCGAAGCTACAACCTCTCCCAGACTTTGAAGCTACCACCTCCTCAGAATTTGCCTTGCTATGGTTTACAAACACCTCTTTCTCCCGTTCTAACACAGAAGAATCAGTAAAAAATAAATATATTTTTAAAAATTGCATATCCATAAAAAGCACTTCTAAATCTGTTGCTTTATGCATTGTAAAATCTGCAAAACTTCCCTCCAAGACCAAGCTTCCCACCCCAGAAGAGGCGTGCTCCTGCCTCCAAGCCAGATGTTGGTTTGACGAGAGTCACACTTATTGAGGAGACCCAGAAAAGCAAAATACGGGCTGGCATTTGACACAACATGATGTCCCTGCCTCTTTTCCTTGAGAAAGGACCTTTTTCTCAAGATTTCTAGACCAAGGTTCAGCAATTCATCAGAAAAAAAAACCCAAGGCCACCTCACCCTGGGCTGCAGCACCAGCTCTGAGTCTGGCCCTGCTCCTGAAAAAGGCTCATGGAGGCACAGGGAGTGACCTGGCACACAGCAAACTGGGCTGGGTGTCCTGTCCCACTGGGAGCTCCCAAAACCCTCCCCACAGCAATTCCCCTGGGCCTGGGACCCCTCAGTTCCCACCCACCAGGAGCCCGACTGCTGAATTCCCTCTGAGCAGCAGCAGCGTGGGTTTGGAACAGCACTTGAAATGCAGAGACACTGGTGGATTAGAGGTTGTGTCTCCAGGATGTTTTGGGATTAGCAGTACAGAAAAAGCCTCAGAAACAAGCTAGAGCAACTGCTGTGTATTAAAGCAGGATGGAAAAAGTTATTCTGTTGATGCCAGCTCTGTTAGTCCACTAGCTAAATGATTAATGTTGATAATTCCTCTCCAGCAGACTCATTAAACCTGAACTTATTTTTCTTACAGGCCTTTGACATTTCCTACTTTCTTAATATCAGAGGTAATGACAGTGGCGTGATTATATACTTATTCCTTTCCACCTTCAAGCAGTTTTCTTTGGCAGGAGTTACTTTTTCAGCAGAAAACCTGCACACGAGGATTCATTCTTTCCCAAAAACTGTTACAGCTCCATTAGCAACACTAAATGGCAGTGCCTTAGAGGAATGCACAACAACCCTTCCAAAAATTAAATAGTCAAGGTATTCAGAGCAGCACCATGAGAGATGTTTTCTACAGAACTGCAATTTATAATGGTAGGGGGGTCCCGCGCCCTCCCCACATTTCTTTTAGATCCTGTTGTCAAAAAATGTCCAAGTTAAACAAAGAAGAAATTACAGAATGAATCTGGAGCTTAGCCTTGAAGAATTAGGTTTCACTCTAATTGAGATCATACGCTGCATGTGCAGTTTTGGCACATAAGCCATATTAATCAGAAAGTCTTTAATCGTGGATAATTTCTCCTGTGTGTGCCAGATTGGGCATTATGCTGCTGGCCCAGCTTCTAAGTCTGTTTAAGAGTCCACCTTTGACTTCATAAACACCCGCTTACAAAATTGGGGTCAACTTCCTCCTATGAAGGTATGCTGCACTGGCGCTAAAAAAACTCCCTTAATGATTAAATTGCATCTCATATGGAAATAAAAATGTGCGGATTCCAAAGGAGTGACTGTTTCGAGTGATTAGCGTTTGTGCTGGAAGCAGCCCTCGCTCAAGCCCGTCCCTGTGAAGCACACGGCAGATGAGAACCAGGGGAGATGATCCAACAGCCTCAGGATGAAGCCTGGTGAGTGACCGAGCATTGTTTGATCTGCTGTTATTGTGCTACTGCCGACACCCAAGTCCTGAAAGAGCAAATAGGACATGAACACGTTTCCCGCGTTCAGGACGGAGCTGGGAGGGTGGGGAACTGATGATTTGTCAGAACCCACTGGATTTCCAGCCCTTTGGGGCGGGGATGAGGCTGGAAGCGCTGAGCACACAGGGAATGCTCCACTCATGGGTGAAACCCTGCTCCTGCTGCCCTGGAGAGCGAATTCTGAGGCACCAGGGCTTCAGTGGAGTCCACATCTTTCCAAAAGCTGGGCTACAACTGCAGCAGATGAAAATGAACAGCACTGCTCCTGCTGAGAGCAGCTATCACTCACATCATTCAGCCTTTCATTGTATTATTCATACACTGAGGACTTCAGTATTTTAAACTTTAATATCCTCAGTGCATAGGCAAAACTGTAAAACCCAGCTTAGATTTGTCATAATGCATGAACAGCCTCTTATAATAAATGGATCTTTCTGTAAATTGCTGCACCTGTAGGCTCAAAAGGAGCTTTTGTCCCCAGTGCTCCATTTGATATTTAAGCTATTCAACAGCACGACACCTATGAAAGATAAAATTACTACTACAGAATTACCCTTGTTTGAGTTTTAAAATATTGAAGCAAAATCAACTGCAGGATAATATATAAACCTCTAAAAAAAGGAAAAGAAAAAATATCCAGAAGGGAACCCTCTTTACTTGAGCATTCCACTTCCATGAAACATCTCACAGGCTGCTCTCATGTCCATAATTTATTTTAGCAGTGACTGCTGCACTTTCCATTATAAAATTTCCAGCTTCAGACATCTTTCTTTCTACAACTCCTCACTAAATAGCTCCAGCTTGCCCCACTCTCCCTGTCTCTCCCTACTCCTCCACTTCTCAAAAGCAAAATTTTGCCTCCTTTTTCTCTCTTTACACATTATTATCCACTTCCCATGTTCCATGTGAGAAGGTCATTCTAAATATTACCTGTTCACCCAGTTAACTGAAGGAATTTTTCTAATCTGTCTCAGTTAATACTTCCCTGCTTTGCCCATAGATGCTGTAACTTGGCCCCTTTCCCTCTCAAACTGGGTTTATTGCAGCTGGGTTCTGCTTCTGAAGGAGGACCTGAAGTTCTGCACATTGAAAAGTCAGGAGCTGGAAGCTGCTCACCCTGGGGCAGAAGAACTGAGAAAATCAAGAGCTTTAGCTCCCATAGAGGCTGTTTGGGGGTTTTGGGTGCCTTTCAGGGAAGGGATGATTCTCTGACTCTCCTGTTTTGGAGAGGTATCATTTATTAGGTATTTAATAAACATTAATTAATAATATTTAATTATTAGGTATATTTATATTATTTTAATATTTATTTATTAGATATAATTTCCCTAATGATACCTTATTTATTAGGTATCATTATTTATTAAAAGCGTATTTTTTTCAAACTGTATAAAATAAAATTTAAAAAATCAGTCCGTAAATTATTTCTTATCTAGAAAAAAAGAAAAAGGTTCTTCTTGCATGGCATGAGCTAATGAAAGAATAAGAATCTACAGATTGACGGTTAACAAAACCGATAAATATTAAAAAATAAACATAATCAACCTTTCTATTTTTGAACTGGGTAAATTGGAACCACAGGGGAGGAAATTCAAGGCCACCTCACTAGTTACTATCCACAGAAAATTGTTCTTCGTGTCTTCTTTCCAAACCAGCATTGCTTTTCCCTGTCTGGGTACCCAAGTCTCCCAGGAGAGGCGTTCACCAGGCTGATTTGGGGTGAGCCTGGCCGTGTGTCAGCAGCAGGAATCTCTCAGCTCCTGCCAGCAGCTCCCAGCACGGATGAGAACAGAAACCTGCACAGCAGAGCAGCACCCAGGGCATCAACCTCTGCTTCAGAGCCCCAGGGCTCCCTGTCCCAGGGCTTCTCCTGCTGGGTCAGGGGAAAGAGCTGCAGGCAGCTGAGCCCCAGGATGGGGAGATAACGGGGAAATCTCTCACTCTCTGAAGGTGATGGAAGCTTTGCCCCGATCCCAGCAGGGCCAAGGCATCAGTGACAGAATTAGGGCAGCCCTGGGCAACTGATACAGCAAAAACATCTCTGAAAGAATGTTCATTTCACAAGGAGATAATGGCACCATCCACCAGCAGGAATGACAGGTTTAATCTGATGGATCGAGCATCCTTTAATCCTTCCAGCTATCCATTAAACTGTTTATTCTCAGTGTAAATTGTTCCAGCCATAAATTGACACCGGCTAAACTGCCCATCATTCTGCTTCGTGCTCAGCCACAGCCACAGCCACAATTTCTGTATTTTCTGACACACATCTATGGATTTTCAAAGCTTGTATTGTCTAAACTTAAAATCCTAAAGCAGGCCAACTGAAGGCTGCATTTTCCAACAAGAGTATTCCAACATTTAGGAAATACAATCTCTATGTTAAAGGCACGCTTCTTAGATTGCAACCCAAATGCTTGTGTTCTATAGTCTCCAAATTGCAGGAACTTAGCCAAAAAAATCTCTTTATAAATGTTTTGCATCTCTCTGGGCCCCAAGCACTGTTTGCTAGAGTTAGCACGATCCCTGCCCAAATTATCTGGACAGGGTTTGCAAATGCAGCCACGTTAATACCAACATCCATTAGAAGGTGAGAGAAAAAGCAAATGTGTTCCCTTAGTGCAAACTACTGGACAGTCTTCTGGACTGGGAATGGTTTTCTTGGCTTCCCCCACCCAGCCTTCCTCAGCCCCCAGTTCTGGTGTACAGGGATTTTTGTAGGTCCTACAGAGCACACATTTAATGTGGGGTGTGGGCAAAGGACAAAGACGAGCTGCACACAAACCTCCAGAGCCTCGAGCTTGGTGTAACTGCAGAGAAAGCAAGGAGCAGTCGTGGACCTGGCCCCTCTGCTCCCAAATCTGACACCACTGTGAGCAGAGGGGGAAGCAGTGACACTTCAGCAACTCCTGGTAAAGCATGGATTCGTTAGTAATTTGGTTCCCAATTACTGGACATCAACTATATCCTGAATTGTCAATTCTGATTCGTGTACCCCAGGCAAGGGTACAAAGGTGGAACAGAGAAATTGAGGTTTATATTAGTTAAAAACCACACTTTTCCCTTTTTCTCCTTGAATTCTGATTATTGATTCCCTTAAAAGTAAGTAATTTATTATGAAATTATGTGTGACAGGTTATCTAAAGGGAGGTGGCAGCAAAGAGGCCACATTTGCTGTGGTTCTATGGATGCAGAGGTCCAGGAAATTTCCAGGAGCTCTAGTTGAATGCCAAATTCCCATGACAGGTTAGGCATTGGAAAGTAAGTTTAAGTGTACCCATAATGTAAATCCCTTAATCCTCAGGTTAACCAACAAGGAGGATTTGCATACAGAAAGGATAAAAGGTTAAAAAAACTCAGCATTGAGACAGGAGTTCAGAGCATCCGGCTTTTCCAGGAAACTCATGTGAGTATAATTCAGTTGCTTACAAAAACATATCATAGAATCATAGAACAATGGAATATCCTGAGCTGGAAGGGACCTACAAGGATCGTGGGGTCCAAGCCCAGCCCTGCCCAGACACCCCAAAATCCCACCCTGGGCATCCCTGGCAGCGCTGCCCAAACGCTCCTGGAGCTCTGGCAGCCTCGGGGCCGTGCCCATTCCCTGGGGAGCCTGGGCAGTGCCCAGCACCCTCTGGAGGAAGAATCCTTTCCTTATGTCCACCCCTAACCCTCCCCTGGCACAGCTCTGGCCATTCCCCCGTGTCCTGTCCCTGTCACAGCATTGGTGATGTCAGGATTGGAACAAGGGAGGCTTTGGAAAGAGAGGGGCAAAGGTGACCCAGGCAAAGAGGGTGATTGTGTAAGGCACAGGCCTGGGAAAATGGAGAGGAAACAAAAGGCCCAGGTAGGGGATGGAAATGTTGGACAAGTCCCTGTGATAAACCCGGCCAGGAGAAATTCCCAAGGCAAACCAGAGGAACTGTGATGACACAGCTCCTTGGAGGGATTGGAGGGATCGGAGCTGTCCCTCGGGAGGAGCTGCAGCCCCCGGTGAGCTCTGACCTCAGCCCTCCCTTCTCCAGCTGAGCAAACCAAGTGCCCTCAGCCACTCTTTGTTTGGCCCCTCCACACCCTTCACCATCCCTGTGTTTCTCCTTTGGATGCTTCTTGCACTGTGCTGTCCAAAACTGCTCCCAGGACCAGAGGCTGCACCAGGGCAGAGCAAAGGGGGACAATCACAAACATCACATACAGTAAACACTGCCAGTATTTAAGTTTTGTGTATCTCTCCCTCTTAAAATTTGCATTTTTAATATTATTTTCAATGGATCCATGGATCATTTACCTGCTCCCGAAGGCAGCAGTGCTGAGCTCCCTCCTTCTGCCCCAGGAGGGGGCCACGGCTCGGAGCTGCTTGGCTGGAATACAAACAGGGGAAGGGAATGAAAGGCTCTGTGCCTGTGTGGGGAACATAAAGTGATACTAATTATTAATTTTGACAAGTATGAATACCTTAATAATGTATTATTTTAAGCTGCAAGCTTTTTAAAAAGCCATTGAGGCTGAAATGAGCCGACTTTGTGGCTTGGGCTCTCATTCCTCAGCACACAGCAAAATGCACTGTGACAACAAAATGTGCTGTGACAGATTTTGGCCAGTGTGGTCTTGTTTTGTATATTTAATAAAGAGCTGATAAATACAACGTTTAAAGTGAAAGGGTTGGGATCTATCAGCCAGAAAACGCTATGCATTAACCCCCTGTCAGGAGAGAAAAGACAATTTAATTAATACTTGCATGAACTGACCCAGGAGCTGGTTCCCTCCTCCTCCAGAACTCTTTAGGAACAGGATACAGGTGCAGGCAACACAATTTCTGCAATAAAACCAGATTATTTGTGCAACCAAATTTACTGTGAACTATTCCTACTCTATTCTGAAAACTACTGAGTGGGGAACTCTGTCAGGTTCCTACAATGCATTTAAGAGTAACTTCTGGGCTGTTGACAAGAAGAACCTCAGAAGCACTCAGGGAAGTCTCTCTTTTGCCACCACCTCCAGCATCGATACCAAGCACAGCTTAAAAACCCACTGTAAACATTTGAAGTGCTGCCTACCTCTGGATCCCAGAACATTTCAGGTCTTAATTAGAGAATACCTCTTAGCACCCCCACAAAGATGTATTTCTACCTTTATTAGACAGATTTCAGAAGAGAATTCATGAACTTGAACACAAAAGAATTCTCCCTCTTGGCACAGATAACTGTGGCTTTATTTGAAAGTGTCAGGGAGTGGAAAGTCAAAAATGGAATGAAACACCAGAGTAATAATGGATGTATTTTAAAAGCAAATTTAAGGAGTTTTTTCCCCCATCACCCTGTACAACTACAGAAAGATTTGCATTTTTGATTAATCACACTTTTCATATTACAATTTCTAATGTGGCCGCAGATGAAAGAGGAAGTTCTCTTATTCCTAAGGACTGGCACAATATTTCCTGTCATCTTTCACCTTGAATCTCATGGTAATGAGGGTCTGGGGGATTTTCCTTAGTTATGTATAAAATGAACTTGAGGCTTTAAGTTTCTAACCCTCAGTGGTAGAGTGAATGGTAAGAGCACAGAGAAGCTTTAAAAAACACAATTTAAAAATCACAAGCAAAACAATTACAGTCTCGTTAAATTTTGTGATTCTTTTCAAACCAGTTTAATGACACCCAGGGGCTGGACTCCTGATTTTGAGCTGGGACTGACAGTTTTAAAACCAGTGGGAGATAAAACCTGGGTACCTTGTCTCAAGTCATGCCATTCAGAAATTTAGTCCCTGACACATAAAGAGGTTTTATTGAGTGTGATATCTCACTAGAAATGAAGAGACTTATTTCAGGTTTGAGGAAACAGGAGGGAAAACAAATTCTCTTTTTAAATTTACCATAAACATATTTACCCCTCTCCAAAACCCCTCAGGCCAGTGAACAATCTAATGAAATCTGGTTTCTTATTTAATTTCCTCAGAAATCAGCAATTTTCCTTGTCAAAACCATGGATTTTTGTAATGAACTCAAACTTTGACTGAATTGCAAGTTTATGCACCCAAAATCCTGTTAAAATTGCCAGATTTAGGTAGGAAACAGATCATCATTTTTAAATGGTGCAAATTATTCATCATTCTCTCCAACTTTTGCAAATAGTTTGTTTCAAGGGAAAAATATGTGGAGTTCTGAGTGTGATTGCCCCAAGCTGCAGTCAGATGTCCAGGTGGGGATAACACCACATCCAGCAGCCTGTGTGCACATGTAAATCCCATTTTCTGCACCTCACTCGGAGTCCTACTGAATGAAAATAGTACAAAAATGAAAAAACCAGCTGAAACTCAAGCTCTTAAGACATGCAAATACCATTTCTTAAAGAAAATGAAAATCTCTTCCCCAGTACTTACAATAAACATTAACTCTTAAATGATCTGGAACAATAAGAAAAGCATCGAGTTCAGAACAATTACCAGAATCTCCTCTTATGGCACTTTCCATTCAGCCTAAGTCACACATCTTACCCAGCTGTTATTTCATAAAGCCCATCCAGCTCTGAATGTCATCCTAAATCCTGTGAAGGCAAAAGGCTCAATCAGCTTCACCCATGGCCCCAATCCTGTAAAAACCTTTCCTAAAACTTCTTCCGCCAAGCCCTCGAGCACGTGCAAACCCCCGGGTCCTGCTGACGTCCCCAAACCTGGGAGTGTGCTTTTAAAATGGGCTTTCTGCCAAAGTAAAGGCTGAGATTTAACAGGAACAAAGCAACCTAAAATTTAAGCAAATGCCTAAAAATAGCTGTTTCTTTTGTGAGGAACAGCACTGTTGGCTTCTTCCTGTGTGTTCAATTAATCAAAAAAAAAAATCCTTTTAAGCAAGGATTAAATTGCAGTTACTACCAAGAAGCCCCAGCAATATACCCTATTTAACTGGATTTGGGACTAAATAAACTCTTGCCTCAGTTTTTTTACACAAGTATGGACACACAAGGACGTATTTCCCAGTCCCTTCTGAAAGATGCATTGTGAAATGAACGTGTGTCCATCTTCCCTTGTGTGACACAGCATTCTTCTGGTGGTTTCAGACATTCTGGAGGAAACTGCTCCCTCCATGAGGTACGAGGGCTGGAATTGGATATTGCTGTGCTTTCACCACCTTGGCAGGCGCTGGCAGCACAACGGGACCCCACTGCAGGGACTCACACGGAACAATTAGAGATGGAGTGGAAAATCCCATTTATGGAGCCCTGAAACAAAACCAGCCATTCAGTGTTGGCCCTGCCAGCACATCAGTGCCCGAGATATGTTCCTTAATTGGGACAATTAACACCTGCATGACAAACGGGGCGGTGTCTGCTGTGGTTAAAGTAACATCACGGTGTAATGCAGTAATTTCTGCTCCTGTACCCACCGGGAGAGGCACCAACCCCGCTCCTGGTGAGCAGCTACAGCTGCAGCAATTTCAGGGAAGCCACCGACCCCTGCTCCTGCTGCTTCAGCATCTGCCGGGGGTTCTCCCTGCTGGCCTGTGAGAGATTCCGTGCTGCTTTCCAGGGTAATTCTCTCACAGACAATTTGGCCATCCCTGGAATAGCTGCTGCTGCATCATCAGTTTCGGGCCATCCCAGAATTCAGGAGTCCCCCTGGAGCCCCCAGTTTTTCCTGAGCCGTGGCACGACTGGGAATGGTCTCTCCCAGCCACACCAAATGTGTGAATCAGCACACCCAGGTCTGCAGGGGGATCATCAAACCACGGCTGAAATGCAAAGAGTAAAGCTACAAGAGAGGTAACACTTCTCAGTAAATATTCCATAAAGTAGGGCACTGTTCCATATTGGACACAAACAACGGCACAGAAATCTGGATGAGAGGCTGACCTGGAAAACAGAGAATTATCCCCTGACTTAGGGGGAAACACCCCTGGAGAGGCGGCAAGAGCTGAGTGATACCCACAGAAAAGGAAAGCTCAGTCTGAGATCTGATGTTATCCATGGGAGCAAGAACAGCACTGAGCGTCCAGGTAAGAAATAACTTTTTCTTCAAGGAACAAGTCTCTGCTCTGTCTCCAGAGAACTTTCCAGATGGGAGTTTCTGGAGCCACCCAGCAAAGTGCCCTTCAGCTGGGCACTCAGGGAGGAGACAGCAGCTGCCAGGGCATCAGAGCAAGGTGCTGAAGCGCTTTGGCCAGACCCCTGCGGAACCTGGAGCCCCCACAGCCTTGATGTTCTTGTTCTGCAGCCACGCAGACAAATTGTCCTTCCAAGGCTGCAAATCCCACAGCTTTCATAAGCACTGGATTCAATTTAAAAAATCAAATTTAACTGTTAAAAGCCGGTTTCAGTTAAATGCTAACTGCTTGCATCACCACTCCTAAGAGCTCACTGTGGCTCCTGCTGCCAGAACTTCCAAATAAACTAAGCAAACTTGCTTATAATAGCAGGAAGAAATCAGATCTTTCCAAGCACTGAGGCTCAGCCAAATGCATCCCAGAGTCCTGTGTTGCCGTGAACCATCCAACCACCATTTGAACTGAGGCTGGGGCTGGTTTCCACATTGCTTTGTTTATATTGACTGCATTTATGATGCCTCAGAAGTTGCCAGTAAAATATTTATTTAGCAGTTAAAACGTTCTGCAAATGATTTTGCTGTCCCAAAAGATAAATATTTCTTGGCATTCTGAAATGATACATTGATGTTTTTGTTAAGGAAATTGCATGTTGATAAAATTTTCTCAGATTACACTTTGTCGTTCCTTTGTATTTGAAGTGGCCACATTAATTTTTCGTGATATTTATTGTAATTGTAAATTGCACCAAGATTAGAAACATTAAACTTACCATAAAATGAACACATTTCAAGTATTTCCGAGTCATCTATTTAAGGGCTTGAGGACTTTTGATCCCTCAGGTTACCGGAGTGCTCTGAGCTTACAGGACAAGGATCCAACACAAATCAGAATCCCACTTCAAACTCTTGGGGAGCCTTTTTCTTCCTTTTTCCCCCCCTTTCTCCTTCCTTTTTTTCTTGTACACTAATATCCAGCTCCACTTTGGGGTGTCCCTGAACTGCAAAATTTCACTCTGAATTATGCTTGCAGTCAATTTGAGACTTATGCAGGTTATTAAATAAAAATAAATGCAGCACTGCCACCTTTACTTATTCCTTCTGCTTCCTTTAACCTCCCAACACCACTCACATCCCTGATTTGAGCTGAGCTTACCAATTTAGACACCACAGGGTGGTTTCTCTAGACGAGGCCAGACACTTGGGAATGAATGAAGGCTGTCAGTGCCCAGACCACCAAAACTTCCACAGAACACCGCGGTCTTGGAGCCTTCTCCCAGACACGTGGGGTGTCTGAAATGAACTGGATTGCTGTGAAAAATTTCAATTTTTCAAACACATCCTCAGTGCAGCACCAGGGCTCCTAAACACAGCTCCTGCCTCTGCTCTGCTGTCCAGCAGCCTCAGCATCCTTAAAGTGAAAAAAGTCTTCTTCCCTAAACTCAGATCCTCAGTTCTGTCTTCTGAGAAAAATCAGCCTGAGCACATCACCTGAGTGCAGTCAGAATGAGTCTGTGGAGAGCACAGGGTACTGCCAGACCCCCCAAGTTTATTTTTCTCAAAACAATGCTGCACTAAGCACTCAACATGAAAAAAACTCCAATGGGCTAAAATTTCCCATCTTCCTCACCAGTCTTTTAGTGCATTGTATTACCTAGGCTTAAAATAAAAACTAAAAAAAAATTATTTTTTTTTTAATTTAAAAATTAAAATCAAATCACAGAAACCCCCCAAGACTTTTCAAACATTTGGAGAGAGTATTTTTCACATTTACCTATGCAAGAAACTTTTTTCCGTATTTTCTCCCTTTTGGTTGGTTTTCATGGGGCATTTTGTGCCATTTGACTTTAGAGAACATCTCAGAATTCACTGGGGATCTTCAGGGATAGGATGAAACATTAGACGTACAGGAAAAAGTTCTCTTTCTTCTGTTTTCAGTCCAAATTTTTAAACAGTCTACAAACACTTTCCAGTAATGAGCCCTGACATCTATGAATGCCAACTCTTAACATGTACAGCTAATTAAAAGAAATCAAAACCAGCTTTATAAATGAAAGGGGTTGCAACCACAATCTCTGTGGGGGCTTCCACCTTTCCCACAGTACAGCACAGCCCCGCTGCCCATTCCAGAGCCTCGTGGAATAGAACATCCAGGCCCCTTCCGTGGGAATCAAAGTGAAAGTTCCTCGGGTCATCAGAAAGCCTGAGAGTGCTCTCAGCAAACCATTAGAGGGCAACCTGATGACACGAGCTGGCACAAGGGCTGGGATTCACTCCAAAAACACCGACACAGGGAATTTGAGGTGCCGTGGATGTGGATCCCAGGCTCTGAAATGGCTCTCAATAAAAGATGTGGAAGAACACCAGGTGGAGTGGGCTGTGCTGGGGTCTGGTTGAAAAGCACTGCACGTGCTGCAAAGAGCCACAGAACCCCTGAATAACTTGGGCTGGGAGGGACATCAAAGATCACCTCGTTCCAGCCCTGCCACGGACAGGGAGGTCACTGATGCTCTGCAGTCAGAAATTAAACCCTTCACACTTGGGGCCAAAGAGTGGAGTGAAGCTCAGCACAGCCCCACGGGTGTCACCTGCAGGCAGGAAAACAGCGAGGGGATGGTGGCAGAGCTCCCTAAAACAAAGGTTTGCATGGGGAAGAAAGAAAGGAGGCTGTTGTCCTTGTGCCAGCCCTTAGGCTGAGTGCATCAGGTGAAGTCACCAGGTGGAAATCAGCAAAGCAAGCAGTGGGAAGGAGCTCTTTGTGCAGTGGGAAGGAGCTCTTTGTGCAGTGGGAAGGAGCCCTTCGTGCACTGCACGGACAGCAGAACTTGTTCCCAGGCAATGTGGCACCTGGCCAAGGACAGCTTGGCTGAAAGTGACAAACAAACCCCAGAAATGCCTGCCAGAGCCTGATGTGTGCATCCACCCGTGCCTCGGGAAATCCTCGAGCAACAAGTGAGGGAAAGTAAAGGATTGAAGTGAAGAAAGGGGAGTGTAACCCAGACTGTAAAATCTCTGGAGTTATCTCATTATTCATCTTCTGACTGTTGAAGTGGTCCCTCATCACAGGTCAGTTCTTAAGGGTTGCAGTGAAACAGAAACAAGAGGGATCCGAAGATAATGAATAAGTTTGTGCCAAGCCCAGCTCAAGGACTTGTGCAATGCAGGGGAAAACCTTATTATTAGAAAAGAACAGGATGAAACCTGTATTCTTTGGAGCAACCCTTGTCTCCAACCCTCTTGTCTCTTAACAGAACCAGTTCATAGAAGGATTCAGGATTAAACTACAGTTCATTCCTGAGAAAAGTTGCATCTCCCAGGTACAGCAGCTCTATTTATAAAATCTCAAACCCTGCTGATTATGCTTGGCCTTGGAGCTTTCACCTGCCCTGGATGCAGGAACAGAATGTGTACTGGGGAGAGTTTGTGGACACTGAGGACACACTGACCATGAATACCAATGGCAAAAATATCATCAGGAAAAACGCACCTGGAAATTGTGAGATCTGTAAACGTAAGGTCAAAGAAGAGGATTTTTGTAGAGTGCACGTATCCAAGCCTAAGAAAACACAGTGGGGTTTTTAATGTTAATAGGGCAGAAAACTCAAATATATACCACAGTCTTTGACCCAGGTTTGGGTGCTGCCAGTTCTGGGCTGGTCATAAAGGCAGTATTTTCTTATCCAACCCAAACATGACTCTTCCAAATTCATGCAGGGATAACATCTCCTCTGGAGCTTGTCTCATCTGGGAGAAGACACTGTGAGGGATTGTAGAGAATCGAAAAAATTAGATACAAATACCTTTTCTCACTATTTATTCCTCCACATCCAGCCAACAGATCACATCTCAACATGGTCACAGAAAGGTCTGTGAGGATGTCAGCTGCTCTTACAAATCCCTTCATAAACGAAGCAAGGATGGCACCACAAGGAACAGAACACCACAGGATGGCTGTGCCCGTCTGACACTGCAGCACCCAGGAGCGGGGATGCCAACCTGGGACTGGAACTCCTAAAGCCTTGCCAAGCTTTCCAAACCTTAGCAAACCACATCTCTTCGAAACCAAGCACTCTTTCTGGAGCTGTGATCACACTGAGCCCATTTTCACGCCGAAAACACAACATTTGGCTGAAATTCTGTCTTCTGAAAACCACTGCGAATTCCTTATCTTGCACCCAGTGAAGGAGCTCTCTGGAGCCTCAGGAAGAGATTTTGATTTACAGGACTCATCCCTGAGCAGTGAGCCCTGAGCAGGAGACTCCTCCTTCAGCCTCTGCACACTGCTCCTGCCACTTGGGAACGAAGGAGTTAAATACAGGCTGCTTCCTTTCCACGCAGGAGAATGCCAGTGTTTATCTAAAGCTTCTGATGTTCTCTGCACTTTCTTGAAGGGGTTTGTTTCAGGATTTTTTTCAAACCAGGCTGTATTTTTCCCTTTGAATGAGTAAGAGTTAAACCTGGTGTGCTTAGCTGCAATCTGCACAGTGATGGTTGTAAAGCACCACACCTTCAGACCCGTCCCCTTGTGTGTGCTGCCTGAGTCACAGCTGAGCCAAAAACTTCCAAATATCCATTGAAACCCAGGAGCGAATTCAGCCATGTTTACAGCTGCTTCACAGACGCTTTCTGCAAATATTTGAACACTTGTACTTCACTCGTGCAAATACTGGTGAATAAGGAATTTTAATTTCAAATAACCGCTGAGCTCAGCGTGTGCTGTTGTGTTTCACACTCATGGTCTGTGCACGAACACTTGCCCAGTGACACACGCCAGGAAACAAGCAGCACTCTGTGACTTCTAAAATTAACAGTACAAAATCTGAATATGAAATATTTATACGCTCATTAACGTGGAAAGTTCACAGCACACCACAGAATTAAAAAAAAAAACCCCTACAGGGCCCTTTAAACCTTACCTGTGGCAGCACTAAGCCTCAGGGAGCTGGAATGAGAGGAGGCTCTGAGCATCTGCAAGGACTGGCACAAACATCCAGCATTTTGCACAGTCTGAACAGGCCCTGTGAGAATTTCTGTTTAATAAATGGGAATATTCAGCAACCCAGCTCTCACTTTTACAAAAAGGAGAAGAGGACAACACATGGAGATTATTCGTTTCTTTAAACAGCTATTAAAAGCTGTTTTGACTCAGACAAGATGTTATTCACTTCCATATTTCAGCAAATTATACAATTAAGAGAGAATATCATTTGAAAATATTTGGGATTTATATCCCTTGTGTTTTATCTTTAGTAAATACCTTAGAAAGTGTTTCTAGCAGCAATAACAGTGTGGGATCTCTCTAAGACTTTGTCAAGCAGCAGAGAAGGAAAAAGCCTGTTAGCTCAAAAAGAACAGCCAGCTTCTCCCTCAGAGACCTCACCGTGGTGAAAAAAGGTGCTTTTTGGGAGCACCTTCCTTGCCAGCCAAAGTCAGACTTGTGCTTTGCTGACATCTCCTGCCATATGCAGATTTTTACTCAGAACTCTCCTCTGACAAAATATTTCTTCTTCACAAAGTAAAAGCTTGAGAGCTGGAGAAGATAATTCATAATAAATTAATCTAATCCATCTGAAATGGCTGTAATTTATGTAAAATGGCCCAGTGTGTTGTCTGAGGCTCTCCTCTCCCAGTTCCTGCAATCCCGTGTCTCCAGACAGACGTCAGAGTTCCCAGGACACGCAGTTTTGTGCTGCACATCTGCCTGTGCTGCTCTGGGCTCTGTTTACCCTTTATTTGCTCTGTGCTGGTGGGATGTCACCGAGGGCTGGGGATCCTGCCTAAGGGAGCTCCCAGCCGGGCACTTGTGAAACGTCAGGCTGGGAACAATTGCCATAAATTAATGGGGTTTGTGTAATTTCTCCCTGCAGGTCACACCTGAGTGGCTGCTGCGTGTGAGTGAGCAGGGACACGGGGCTTTAAGCACATCTGAACTTGAACTCTGCAGGAGAGCTCTTCAGCATAACCCAGGGGTTTCCTCCTCCAGGGGTATCCTTCGTTTGAATAAAATCCTCTGACTTCAATGTCTTTTCAGAGAGCGAGTGTGCTCTGCCCAGTGCTCTCCAAACTAAATCTCTGAGGGGAAAATCATTTCAAAAAAGCGGAATCCTCTCATCCCAGCTAATACTCAAACTTCAGGCACAAACCTGTCCTTTACTCATTCTCCTCGTTCCGTTTCAATTTCGGAAAGTTCCCACATTCCCATCCTAAAAAGAAACACGTTCTGAAAACACCACGAGCTTATTCTGCGGTTTGTTAATATAGGTGCAACATAAACAATGGATTTGAGGATCTTGCAGGGGAAGAGCCCAAGCTGTTCATAATCCTGTTCTAATGGACTCTGTTTGTAAATGGACGAGCCCATGCACGGCCGTGACTTTTCCATCCACGCAGAGCTGCCTGGAGAAGGGGATGTATTTTTAAAGCCTGCCATGAAAACTGCTGCCTGCTGACCCCGTGGTCATCACCAGCCTCATTAAAGGTAACCATCCCTGTCCCCAAGCTTTCCTTCTGGCACATTTCCTACAGATTTCATGGCGAAGCTCAGCCAAGCAGACATAACAGCACAGAGAGCTGTGCGAGCGTGGATAATGCAAACTTGCCCTGAACTTTATTTACACATTGCTGGGCCAAATTGCAGGGAATCAGGAGTTCAGCATTTAGATTTTATCTACTCTACAAGTCAGCTGAAGCAACCAAACTTAATGTGTGTGTAATGACCTCAATCCAACATCTAGGCTTCAGACAAACATCCAATAACAGGGCATCACATGTTAGTTAGTGAACTTCAGAGAATTTGACTGAACTCAGTAGGTCACATCAATCCCTTCATTTGGTCCCTTTTGGACCAAAATGGTGAGGAAAAGGCCCAGGTAGATGTCAGCTTTTTCTGCCCAAATCTGAGGAGGCCTGACCCACCCCAGCCTCAGCTCAGCACTCCCACGAGCTGCTGGGTGAGGTGTTTTATCAGCACCTGGGGGGTGCAGGCTCCAGCATCCCCCTCCCTCCTCCTCCTGCCCCACAAAACTCCCTGCACTCCCTCCCTCACAACCCCACAATAACCCTTGATATTCCCCCCATCCACCCCACGGCCTCACCCACACACCCGTGCATCCTCCCACATCCTGCTCTGTGTTCCCCTCAAACCCCCCAGATCTCACTCCCCACCCTTCCATCCTCCTGCATCCCCCTCCAGCCTCCTCACCCACAGCCCCACATCCCCCCACACACCCCTGCATCCCCCCCACTCCTCAGTATCACCCTCTCCACACACCCCTGCACCTTCCCACGGCCCCCTGCATCCCTGCTCCTCCCTCATCCCCACATCCTTCCTCATAGCCCCTCATATTCCCTCCTGAATCCTCCTGCATCCCCTTCCATCTCCCCATCAAACCCTCCCCATCCCACTGTATTCCCCATCCACATCCCCTCTCCACCCCCTCCGCACTTCCCCACCCTCTGGAGGGGAAAAGGCAGCATCAAGTCTGTGCTTTTGGGGTTTTTTGTGAGAAGTGCCCACAAAGCATTGCTCTGGGATCAACTTTTTCCTCTAGAAGGGCAGAGCAGACCTTCCCTCGCTTGCAGGTGTGGAGCAGAGAGTCAGGGCAAGGCCACTGCCCCCTCACAGCCCTGTCCTGGTGTCCAGCCCACTCCTGGCAGAGCAAGCACTGCCTCTGGATAAACACCCATGGCATTAATCTTCAAATCCCCCAGCTCCATGGAGCTATATTTAAATTGACATTGATGAAAAAGCAGAACTTTTCTCAGGTTTCTTTGAGACGCTTCAAAAAAAGGGAATTTAGGATGTTTGAATTGGAAACTCACCTTAAATGGACTTTTGTTAGGAAAACCATCAAAACCTTTGCTGATTACCTGTGACCTGAGTAGCATTCAAACATGGAAGGACCCACTTTTCCAGCCTTCAATCTACACCCTTCTACTTTGTTTGCAGAGAAAACACGTGCAGTTTTACCTATACTGGTGTAATTAAAATGTGGAGTTCCCTCGTGTGGATGTATTTCTGCCAGAACGAATGTGCACGGTAATACAGCTTGTTTACACACAGACAGAGAATAAACATCAGCTGTATTAGCTACAAATATACTTTACTGGCCCCACAATTACACAGCACTGGCAAACCACCCTCGGGCTGGGGGAGCAGCTTTTCCAGCAGCTTTGGGGTGCTGCAGAGCGAGATCCTTCCCACAGGCAGAACAAGGCTCTGAAGAGAAGTTACAGAGCTGAACAAAGTCATCCAGATCTTCCCCAGGGCTCCCTCCTGCTGGACATCTCCGAGTGTCTGGGCTGACCCAGCTCTGCTGCTGAAGTGTTGTGGACGTGGGTATCGCCCATCACAGCCCAGCAGCACCAGGCAGGTTCATTACAGCTGGAAAAGGTAATTAGAAAGTGAAACAATTACGCTGCACTGTCCAAAATGATCCATCATCACTAAATCTATGTGCAGGTGAGGCCTGCTGTAATTTCCTTGTGGTCGCTCATCAGCCAGCAAGGTTTATTGGTGCCGGTCAAGGTGAGCCCCCAGCCCTGTTTTAAAACGCCCTGGGATATTATCAAACACGTCTGGAAGGGCTGTCACTGACTGCTGGTGGCACTTGCCTTCGCTTTTCAAACAGAATCAGGGAATCTCAGAATGGTTTGGGCTGGAAGGGACATTGGAGATCCTCTCATTGCACCCCGTGCTGAGGGCATGGACTCCCCATCCACTTGAGCACCCCTCACTGGGACCCTTCTGCTCCTGGCTCCCAGCTGCTGTCACTCCGGCCAGCCCAGCCGACAGCCTACCGGGAGAAGCTGTGGGAAATTAAATATTGACAGAAAGCAATACATGAAATCGTTAAAAGAGAAAATAATCTAAACATGTATGTGTGTGTGTACTATACATACATGTTGCAAGAAAACACAAAACAAAACCAACCAATGAAAAATCCCACGAGTCAGGTGCATTGTCAGACAATTCTAACAGACTTCTTCTGTGCCTGAGAGCATCCCGAGTTCCATGAGCATCGCCCAAGAGGCGGGAGGGCTCCTCAGCCCGGCTCACACCCGCTCGGGGCTGTAAGCGGCTCCTCCCGAAGCAAAAGTCGCTCATTAAATCGTGACTAAAGCGCTGCTGGGCAGGAGGCGCCGAGGGGAGCCCGTCAGCCGGAGGGGCCGTGTGTTCACCCCCAGCACACCCACAGCGCTCCGTGCCCTCGCTCAGCGGCAGCGGGAGCCGCTGCCCCCGGCGCTGCCCCAGCCGGGCTGTCCGGCCCGGGGGAGGCTCCGGGCACCGGGCAGCCCCACGCGGGACGGGGCTCTCGGGCATCTGCCAGGGAGAGAAGGTTCGCCCGAGCCCCCTCGGAGCTTTTCCTGCCGCGGCACAACAAGGAAAATTTACCTCTGGGCGCTGCGCGGGAGCCGCGGAGAGAGGCCCTTGCGCGGGTGCGCAGCCGGAGCTGCCCGGAGCCGAGGGACTCCGTGCGCCGAGAGAGGGCAGGGGGCTGCGCCCTGCGGCGGCACGGCCACCCCGGGCACCCCCGGCACGGCCACCCCGGGCACGGCCACCCCGGGCACCCCCGGCACGGCCACCCCGGGCACGGCCACCCCGGGCACCCCCGGCAGGCCCGGACCCGCTGCTCCACCCGGCCCGGCGGAAAAACAGCGTACCAGAGCATCCCGAACGCCTCTCTCGGCTGTCTAGGAGGGAGAGAAAACCTAAATAAACCAAAACAACTTACCCTATTTAATGCGTTCGTGGGCTGAAAAAAAAAATCACATTATGATCTGAGAAAAAATAATCGCTTCGCCGTCACTTACTCCACTGTGAAAAGAAAATATGAACATTCTGTCGCGAAGGCGCTAGCACCGAGTGGAGCCCGGCTGTTCCAGCCCTCTGTGTGACACCGGTGACGGACGCAGCCTGTCCTTCTGTTAGTTTAGCTTAATGCGCCAGCGAATCTCCCTTTTAATTAAAACCGGGTGCCGTTCTCACGCGCACTGAAAGCACCAGGAGCAACAGCCGGAGGTGACAACGAAGTGACAAAGCCACACGCCCACCGTGTCCTGCCCGCGCCGAAGGATCCCGCAAACCCCCGGCTCTGTCAGCCCCGCCGCCGCCTTCCCTCTTCCCAGCACTCATCTTCATCGCCAGGTTAAATTAAACATTTCCAACCAATTGTTCCGTTAAATATCTAAGTCATCTCAGAAAGTAATAACACGAGGTTGTTTCCTGTTTACCCAGCGCTGGCCGGATCCTCCACCGCTCATCCCAGGAGCTGATTTAACCGGGGCTGAATCCGGGGCCCCTCCCGAGCCGGGCCGTGGCAGCCAGCGGAGCCTTGGAGAAGGAAAACGAGGAAAACTGGGAACGACCGGCACGAGTTCAGCGCGGATTCACCTCGCGGGCTCCGCCGACGGCGATTCGGGGCTGTTTGGAGTTAAAGCCCGCCGATGTTCTCTCTGTGCTCCGCTCCCATCGGGCCGCCGTCTTCGTGCCCTGAGCACGGGCTGGAGCCTCCCGGAGCCGCTGCCCCGGGGCCAGGGAATCCCGCACCTCGCCAGGGGCAGGGAGGCACCGACGAGCCCCGAGCGGCGGCCGCTAATTACCGCCGTTAATTGGGAGGCGGCCCCGCAGCAGCGGCTCGGCCCGGGGCTGTCCCGCCGCTCCCCTGCCCTCGCTCTCC
>VZRV01007615.1:0-30356 GCA_013398115.1 Falcunculus frontatus | reverse complement strand
TCCCCGCTCCCCATTCCCCGTCCCCTATCCCCCATTCCCTGTCCCCATTCCCTGTCCCGTATCCCCCATTCCCTGTCCCCATTCCCTGTCCCGTATCCCCCATTCCCTGTCCCCATTCCCGTGTCCCGCGGCTCCGGCTCCCCCTGGCGGCGGCGGGACAGAGCGCAGGTGGCCCCGGTTGTCCCCAGATGGGGACACCCCCGGCCCCGAGCGTCACCGGACCGGGGTCTGAGGGGGTCCCTGCTGCAGGTGCCATGGGCTCAGGGTGCCTTGGGGGGTCTCTGTTTCCAATGCCACGGGCTCAGGGGGTGTTAGGGGGTCCCTGTTCCCAATGCCATGGGGTCAGGGTGCGTTAGGGGGTCCCTGCTGCCGGTGCCATGGGCCAGGGTGCCTTGGGCGGTCTCTGTTTCCAATGCCACGGGCTCAGGGTGTGTTAGGGGGTCCCTGTTCCCAGTGCCACAGGCTCAGGGTGTGTTAGGGGGTCCCCGCTGTCAGGGGCTGTCAGTGCCATGGGCTCAGGGTGCCTTGGGGGGTCCCTGTTCCCAATGCCATGGGGTCAGGGTGCGTTAGGGGGTCCCTGTTCCCAATGCCATGGGGTCAGGGTGCGTTAGGGGGTCCCTGCTGCCGGTGCCATGGGCCAGGGTGCCTTGGGCGGTCTCTGTTTCCAATGCCACGGGCTCAGGGTGTGTTAGGGGGTCCCCGCTGTCAGGGGCTGTCAGTGCCATGGGCTCAGGGTGCCTTGGGGGGTCCCTGTTCCCAGTGCCACGGGCTCGCCCTGCGTTAGGGGGTCCCAGCCCCCAGAGCAGCCTTGCCCCAGTGGGCAGGGGTTGGTGGGACCGCAGGGAGAGGGAGATGGGTGGCACCTGTTGGGTGTTTTCATGTGAAATACAAGCTGAGAGCAACTCCTTGGCTTGCCATGGAGACACCCACAAAAGGGAACTGCAGAATAGGAAGAATGTGAGTGCAGAGGGCAAGAGAGAGAGGGAACATTGAGAGGGAGCACTTCCAGCAGGCTTTGCCTCTCTTCCCAGCCCTGGGGGTGCTGCAGCTGCAGTGCTGGGTCCAGTGCTGGGCTCCTTGGACAGGAGAGGTCTGGAGCTCTCGGAGCGAGTTCAGTGGAGGCTGGGAGGGGACTGGAGGTTGGGTACATAGCTGGCAGCACCAAGACATCCACACTGCCACCCCTCCTCTCTCTGTGGCCAGGGACAGGACCCAGGGAACGGCTGGAGCTGTGTCAGGGAGAGTCAGGGTGGATGTCAGGGAAAGGTGGTCGGGCACTGAACAGGCTCCCCAGGGAATGGGCACAGCCCAATGACACCAAAGCTCTCCCACCTCATCCTTTGACTGAGCACTGCCTTCCAGAACACACTTAGAGCTGCAAATAAAGAGCAGAGACATACAAAAACCTCTCTTAAAGAGGTTAGGACAACGTCTTTTAAAGGTCTCTTGTTTGCCTCCCTGCCTGTGGTCCCCTTTCAGCACCTTGCAGCCACAGATTAGGGCCCGAGCACCAATGGCACCGTGGGGGAGCTGCGTCCCAGGGAGCTCCCAGGCACAGACCCAACGCCAGAGTGATCAAGAACTTTTGGGGTCTTTTAAACCATGTCCAAATTTCACTTCAGCACTCCTGCTGCCAGTGCTCTGTTGAGGGACATGACCAGTAACCCAGGACTGGAAACTCAGGATTAGCTTCTCTCACTGGAGGACTCTTGAATGACTGGCTCCGAGTCTTCACCGAGAGCAATCCTCCAACAACTCAAGAGCCTCGGAGTTTGACATTTTTATAAACATCGACCTTTTTATCCTCAGTGTTTGTTGTTTGAGGAAATCCCTTCTAGTTCTTACGCATGTATAACATATAAAACAATTGAATTAATACCATATGAGGGTAGAGGGGTGAAAAATCGTGTCTATAGCCAAAATAGTTCAGCAAAACTGTGCAGCTGAGGTTTAAGACTGCTTGTGGTGACTTTGTATTTTGTTTAAACATTGGTGTTAATACTTCATATAGATATGTGCAGCACAGATTACAACAGTATGTGCTGTGTGTTTTATAATTTATGAACTATTAAACTTAATTCTTATGTTTTGAGGTTGTGCGTTATAACTAAACAGAATCTAAACTGCCAGCAAATGAAGTTTTTTTTTAGATTGTTTTTTCTGGATTAAACTGTTTTGTGGGGCTGGGGGCAGACGGACCCAAAGCCAAATACTTGCACACTCACCCTCAGCACGCAGAGAGCTCAGGCTTTATAAATTTAAGCATCTTTTATGTTCTGCACATGTATAAGCTCTACTGGGGGACTTCCAAAATACAGGTCATCTGGCTAGTTTCGTGCTGTGTGTGAGAGGAGGACCCTGGCAGCTGAGGAAGGCAGTGGGGAAGCTTCTGCTCCCTCCGAGCTGCAGGGATGCTGGAGGAAGGGAGAATGGCTGTGTGGCATCATGTCAGTCCATGAAATCTCCAGGTAGCACGGCAGCAGTGTGCCTCACCCCAGGCCTGGAGCTCACACAGGAGCATTAACCCAGAGCTTTATGGGGGCAGAAGGAGGAATCCACATAAAGAGTAAAGCTGGAAGTCCTGAAGAGCAAACAGGTGAGGCCCCTGCCCTCGGGGGAGCTGCCAGGGGGTGAGCACCTCCTCCAGCTGCAGCCAGCCACTCTCCTTCCCTTCCTCACTCCTCCATCGCCAGGGCTCAGAGAAACCACCCAGCCTTGGCCAGCTCAGCGTATTCCTCACGGACACTCAGCATCTGGGGCTCTATCCAGCAGCTGAATCACCAGAAGGGCTCCTGCAAATGACGCTTTTCAATAACTTCTATTTCACTCTGACACGTTCTGCTGCTCGCAAGGTTTACTGGGGAGATGAAACACGAGTTAATCACATCAAGTGATATGTCAGGAAAATGGATGGATTTGCCCTCCCCTCCAGCTGGGCTGTCTTGGCCTGGCAGCAGCCCACCACATCCTCCGGGAAGGAGACAGGATAAGGCAGGAAGGCACATTTGGGCCATCAGCCTGACACTTCTTTATTGCAGTGTATTTATTTTTTATCATGTGCTTTGACAGGAGTCTCATAAAGTGTTATGCTCCTTCTGTAAGGTCAAAGTCTTGTGACCTGCCGTGATTTTAGAGAGAAGGAACATAATTTTCGAGGGCATGTTTATTATTTCTGTAAACAGTCTGTTTTTCATGCCAAGTGAACAGTTTTTCTGCATGTACTTAGATGACAGCTCAATTTTACTGGCTCACTTTCCTGACCAAGTCTTGCCTGCCAAATGTTTTTGATCATGTTCTGGCAAACAAACCAATATTAATAGTAGAGCTGAGCAAGTAATTGCCAGAAAACTGCTGATTTCTTTTAAATCTCTTTATTGCTTCCATAATATCCCCGAATCAAATGCAGTTTCCTCAAGTTCAATTACAATTTTAAAGCACTGTGTTTTTTTATTAAAAACAAAATCACTCTGCGGAATCAGAAAAGTCACTTCCAGAACAGTTAGCTGTGACTAACGGGTCCTTCACATTGTGCTGCTCATGTCCCCAAGGAACCGAGTGTCCATGTTCCATCATGACTGCACACGCTCTCCATTCCCCTCTGGACACACAGCTTCCACATCTGTTTCCACTGGCACAGATCTCCGTGGATGGTAGACAAGCCCACAGCCAAAACAAATCTGTTTTAAAATCCGAACACCCCGCTTTTGCAATATGGACTGATGTCTGACAAATCACCAAACCCCAGAATGGTTTGGGCTGGAAGGGACCTTAAAGCTCATCTTGTTCCAATCCCCTGCCATGGGCAGGGACACCTTCCACGGGCCCAGGTGCACTGAAGGAGCTTCCCATGGCAGAGATGTGTTCCAAAGACACCTTTCTGAGCATCCTGCATTCACACACAACCTGATGCTCTGCTAACGCTCCGAGACTTGGTTCTCTGATGGTCCATAAGATCTCTGGGAGTGCTCTGCACGTGCCGTGAGCTTGGAGCAAACTGACCCCTTACCTAAAGGTTTTCAATGTTTTTTTGGTAGCACCAAGCTCCGAAAATCCCTTCCTGCTGCCTCACTGCTATGTCACGAGAGGCGGAGTTATGGTTTGTGCATCTGCCTGTGGCTCACAGAACAAGTTTCCTTGGGCAGCTTCGTGGCTGAACAGAGGGCAGGGGGTGGGATACGACCACGGTGCCACAGGACAGGAGGTGCCACCGCCATCCTGCCCAGGCTAAATCCCTCAGAAAACCTGTGGCAGTAGGCATAGCTCATCTTTCCCAGGAAAAGGGGAGAGTTCCAACAGATTACTCAGTATATAGATGATCCACCAGCTCCAGTGACTCTGCACACACACCTGCTCTCCCTTGGAATCCTCTCCACACTCACAGCAGCATTGCCACATTCCACTGAGGACGTGTCCAGCCCCAGGAGCAGCCTCTCCAGCTATTTTCTCCTGCTGCTGGCATTGTTTCATTACATCTGCTGATTATCCCTCCGAGTCTTTTGTTGCCTTGCCATCAGGCTGATGTTCATGGCAAACAAGAGAGACATTGTACAATGCACGATGTGCCTGCACAAACAGTGCAAATGAAAGGCTCCCAGAGAAAACCTGAATCATCTCTGTAAAGGCTGTGTTTATGCGGGAAAAGAATGCTGCTATCCCCAGGGAGCAAGTGGGGTGGCAGGAAACAAAAAGGGGAATAAAGTGTTCAAATCACAGAATCATGGAATCCCAGAATGCTTTGGGTTGGAAGGGACATTTAAATCTCATCTCATCCCACCCCTGCCATGGCAGGGACACCTTCCACTGTCCCAGGCTGCTCCAAGCCCCAATGTCCAACCCGGCCTTGGGCACTGCCAGGGATCCAGGAGCAGCCACAGCTTTCTGTGGGCACCCTGTGCCAGGGCCTCCCCCCCCTCACTGGGAACAATTTCTTCTTTATCTCTGGCCTAAACCTGCCCTCTGACAGTTTAAAGTCATTATCCCCTGTCCTGTCACTGTCTGCCCGTATAAAAAGTCCCTCTCCCCCTTAAAACACTGGAAGGCTGCAAAATCTGGTTCTTGTGCGAGGGAGGAAAGGACCCCAAACAATTTGGATGAAAAAAATGAAAGCAAAAGGTTAAAGGTTTCACGCCCCACTTTATGGATTATCCCCATACAGGTGTTCTTCAGTTACCTGCTTGGTCAGAATCGGGAAATGCTCAGAAAACCTGGCTCCAAAGCACACTTTGTGCTGGAATAACATCCCAGGGCAAACCACCACCACCACCACGCTGGAGCCGTGGCATTCCCAAGCTGCCCTGGAGCTGCTGAGACGAAGCGCAGGAACATCGGAGACGAAACCCATGGTGCCCCTCTGCCCCAGCAACCCAAGGAACACACAGAGAGGGCAGAAGCTCAGAAGAACGAAGCGTTTCCGAGCTGGCAGAGCAGCAGCTGCACCGTGTTCCTCTGCCACACGGTGGCACGGGCTGATGTGAAACAAGCTCCAGGCAGCAAAGGTCTGCGGGCGGCAGGCTCAGTGTCCCTGGAGTCATCCCTCCAGTGACAGGCTCCAACCCGGCCCTGCAGCATCACAGAGTCTCCCCACGCTCCTAGGATCATCCCCCAACCCGCACTCACGCTTCTTCCCGGGGAAGCAGTCAGTCTCCTTTTCCCCTTTCCAGCCCTGGAGCTGCTCTCGCCAAGGAAAGCCCCTTGTCCTGGCTGTACCTGGGAGCCTGCACCTCATGGTCAGCCTCACTGAGTGCTCTGCTGCTTCTGGCTCCTTCTCTGAAGTAAAAATCCCATACAACTCGAAGTACAACATTCCTGAGTGTTCCAGGAGCACGGGTTTCTCTGTGCTGCGGTCCCCAGGGGCTGTCCACGCTCAGCTTGTGACAGAAGCAGCCTTGCCCCCTCTGCACCACTGCAGAGCACAAGTGTTTGTGCAGCTGCACCACGAGCCCAACCGAGGACGTGGTGCGGTGAAAACCTCAACTTTTTCCTTATTTCAGACAAAAAAGAGCAAAGCCAGCATTTATTTTCATGCCTTTGTGGTTGCATCTTTACAACAAAACAAAGAGAGCTTTGTGCTTTCTTCTATGAATTTTACAAATTCTTTGTGAAGCATTGCAGAAGATTGTTTATTCATGTAATTATGTAACGATAAACACAAATTTTGGGAACAGATCACATGGTGTGATCACAGCCATGCTGAGCATTCCAGCCCCAAGCCAGGCAAACCCTAAACACATGAGAATGATAAAGGATGGCAAAGGCACAAATCTCACTCTGTGGGACCAAACACTTAATGCGTGCCCTGCAGTCCATTTAAAAAATGAAACTTTTGAATTTTAATAACATTTTCTGATAGGCAGACACAGGGAAACCCTATTCCAATCTTTTAGAGGGAGACAGAAGGAAGAGTCACACAGCCTTTTCTTCTTTAGTTTATAAATCAGTATTATTTAGGAATGTCATGTTGCCAAAAACCAAGACATATTTAAGACACTTCAGTATTAATGGGACTGACACATTTTAAGAAGAAAGCCCTGTCCCCTAATGCTGACACCTCCTTCTGCTTAGCAGAAAGGAGTGACAGAATTCTTTTCAGCATTTCCACAAAGTTCCCAAACCTGCCTTTACCTTTAAAAAAATGTCAATTAAAAGTATGTAAACCCTGCCAGTATTGAAATAATTGATATGATATACTAGAGACACTAATTCTAGGTGCTAATGTACTAATGTGGCTAATGAGGCAGACAAACAACATTGCCAAAAATCTGTGAGTACCTCGAAAACCACAAGTTCCCAAGCATGTTCCAAGGCACTCAGTCCAAGAGCACCCTGCTGACCCTCGGACAGATGTTTGAGCCCAGCACTCTGATGTGTGCAGTGGTTTATGGCTCTCGCTCCTCCTTTAATCAGCGGCTGTATATTCAACTCCAGTATTAAAATAAACCATTACGAACCTATTCTACTCTGTGTCCAAGACATAAACGCCTTTCATGCCTATCAAAACCCTTCAGCTAAGCCTCTCAAAGCCCTGACTGATGTCTGTGGCAACTCCTCGATAAAATCCCTGCTGAGATGTAACACCAGGATGGTGCAGAGGGATGAAGCTGAAACCTTCGGGGTGTCAGTGCAACCACACCTCCACCTGCAGGCACCATTCACCTGGAACACACGGTCATTTGGACATTTTCAGTTAAATTCCACACCTTTAACCACTAAAACTCTGTGGCCCACAATGAAATGTTAAACCACGTCAGTAAAACGGTGTAAAAATATGCAGACACACTCAAACAAACAGACATGCAAACACACACAAACACACACATACAAACACATGCAAACACACACACACACACACACAAATGCACACAAATGTGCAAACACATACACAAGCACACCCAAACACAGACATGCAAACACAAACACACACATACAAAGACATGCAAACACACACAAAGACATGCAAACACACACAAACACACATACATACACATACAAACACACATACAAACACACATACACATACACACACAAACACACATACATACACATACAAACACACACATACAAAGACACACAAACACACATACACACACAAACACACATACATACACATACAAACACACACACACAGACATGCAAACACACCCACGCACCTGCCCCAGACCCTCAGCTGCCGCCCTTTTTCCCCCGAATCCCGCTCCCGCTTTCCCCCGATCCGCTCCCACCCCGCCCCTGCATCCCACTCCCAGCCTCCCTGACCCTGCCTTCCCCCGATCCCGCATGCGCGCTCTCCCGCATCCCGCCTTTCGCCATCCCGATCCCGCTTTTCCCCACTCCCGCTGGTTCCCGCTCACGCCTTTCCCGGCCCTGCTTTTCCCGATCCCGCTTTTCCTCCCTCCCGCTTTCTCCCGGTCCCGCCTTTCCCGCTCCCGCTTTCTCCCGGTCCCGCCTTTCCCGCTCCCGCTTTCTCCCGGTCCCGCCTTTCCCGCTCCCGCTTTCTCCCGGTCCCGCCTTTCCCGCTCCCGCTTTCTCCCGGTCCCGCCTTTCCCGCTCCCGCTTTCTCCCGGTCCCGCCTTTCCCGCTCCCGCTTTCTCCCGATCCCGCCTTTCCCTGCCCCGCTTTTCCCTGTCCCGCCTTTCCCGGTCCCCTGTCCCTTCCCCGCGCATGCGCGGCGGCGCGGGGCGGTGCCGGCGGAGCGGCGCGAGCNCTCACAGCGCCCGGAGCCCCTCACAGCCCCTCTCAGTGCCCACAGCCCCTCACAGCGCCCGGAACCTCTCAGAGCCTCTCACAGCGCCCGGAGCCCCTCACAGCCTCTCACAGTGCCCACAGGCCCTCACAGCGCCCGGAGCCCCTCACAGCCCCTCTCAGTGCCCACAGCCCCTCACAGCGCCCGGAACCTCTCAGAGCCTCTCACAGCGCCCGGAGCCCCTCACAGCCTCTCACAGTGCCCACAGGCCCTCACAGCGCCCGGAGCCCCTCACAGCCCCTCTCAGTGCCCACAGCCCCTCACAGCGCCCGGAACCTCTCAGAGCCTCTCACAGCGCCCGGAGCCCCTCACAGCCTCTCACAGTGCCCACAGGCCCTCACAGCGCCCGGAGCCCCTCACAGCCCCTCACAGTGCCCAGGGTCCCTCACAGCCCCTCGCAGCCCCTCACAGTGCCCGGGGTCCCTCGCAGCCCCTCGCAGCGCCCGGCCCCCGCCGAACCCGCGGCTCCCGCGCCCTCCGCCGGGCACTCCCGGGCACTGTCGGGCAGCCCCGCGCTCGCTGCCTCGGCGCGGCCCCTCCGTTAAGGATTTATCCCCGCAGAGACTCCGCTGCGGCCCGCGGGGCTCTCCGGGCTCCTCCTGCCGCCCCCGGGCCGTGCCCGGCACCGCCTGTGGCCCCCGGGGCTGCGCGGTGACACAGCCCTTCTGCCAGCCGCTGCTAAATAGTCACAGAACCAAATCACAGCAGCCCAGGCTGGGCTGGGGCTAAAGGGATCTTAAAGCGTTCTACCCCCTGCCGTGGGCAGGGACACTTTCCACTGGACCGGGTTGCTCCAAGCCCCGTTCAACCTGGCCTTGAACACTTCCAGGGATGGGGCTGCCACCCCCTGAATCACAGCCTGAAAATGCTTTCAAGCATTACAAAAGTGCAAACACATTTATTTTGTAGACGTTATTTTGGGATTAAGTCCTCCACAGATGTGGAGCTCAGTGTTGCTAAGTGGCGTGAAAGACTCCCAAAAACACGTCTCTGACAAAAGCAAAAGCAAGAGATCTGTGCAAAGAGAGAACACCGAAGTCTAGGTTATTGGGTTGGAGCAGCCTGGGACAGCGGAAGGTGTCCCTGCCATGGCAGGGGTGGCACTGGATGGGCTTTAAGGTCCCTCCAACCCAAACCATTCTGGGATTCTGTGATTTTTCCATCTCTTGTTTCCATCAGCAGTTTATGTGAAACAGAGAGAGTAGCTGCATGTATAAGGCAAAATGAAGTAAGAGAGGGAGACAGCCTGCAGGGCCAGCTGCTGTGAGACTGTCACCTCAGAGATAAGATTAGCAATGTAATCCTCTCTCGTGATGTACTTGCTCGGGTGGATGCATAAACTGACCTGAAAAGCATTTCTTCGACACGTTTGAGTAAATATTTCACTTTGTTGCAAATCCAATGATACCATTATGACTATTTTATTTTGTGTAATAGCAGTAAAATTATAAGTAAGAGGAGTTATCTAGGAACTGGGAAATCTGACCTGGAGGAAGGTAGTTGTCTCATAAATTGGAGCTTTCCTTTTTATAGCTAGATCTAATTTAAGTGGTTCTACACTGTTTTCCTAGGTTTGTAGTCACCTTTTGCATTGTAAGTCCATTGAATGACCTGTGAATAACACCTGATACAATTCTTCAGTTTTAGAAATGTCTTTTGAATTGGAATTTTCATATTAACCTGCTGCCTTTACCTAACATTTCACTGTATTTTGTCCTTTACTGGCAATTTTAGGTAACAGTGGAACCAACAGGAAAAGAAAGACTGTCAGAAGTAGAGATGATGAAAGAGGACAGGGATCACAGGTGGGCTGCTGCTGTGGGATCTCATCAAGCAGCTAAATGTGTACATTTCTCTCACAACTGTAACACTGCTGATATAGTTGAGGTCTACCAAAGCCTTTGACTCTGCTTTTGTGATTGATTTGTGGTGGTACAGCATTAGGCTTAATGGACAGAAAATAATCTATATGTGTATAGATATATATTTAAATATCTTAAAGCAGAACTTATAGAAAACCTTTCATAACATTTATACAGTTGTAAAGTTACACAAAGCTAAAGCGTTTCCTGCAGTGTTTCAATACAAGCTGAAAATAAAGCGACATTAATTGATTTTTATGATCCAAACTATGAGAAGAGCAAAAAGCAAAAGGAGAAGCTGGAAATGCCCAAAGCCAGCTAGGAATCCAAACACATAGTTTGTATTAAATGAAAATGAATCTTGGGTTTTAGTCAGCTTTAAGTTTTAGGATAATGGGATGTTTTGATTCTGTTGATGTAACACTGAAAACAGTGCAGTGGAAGCAGTGGTCAGACATTCCAGTGAGGCAATTTAGACACTTTTCTACCTGCCTGATCTGCTAAACCTGTACCTAAGGTCACGGGACAGGTGGATTTGCTACGGCTCCTGTGAAGTAGCCATGAGGCAGCTCCTGCAGTGCAAGAGAAATAAGCTGCCAGAAGCCTAGTGATCCTGTTCTACTTACCTAGAAAGCTTGTTACTATCTTTAAATGGCAATCATAGTTCAGCAGAATTTTCCAGAGGACTTGGGATTCTTCATTTTGTTGAAACAGGAAAATGCCAAGCCTAGAGACATGAAGATTGCTCGTTTAGTCATTAGCATCCCACCTACTCTGTATTCTTTCCTTGGAAATGGCAAATTATTTCAGCCTGTTGGTTAATTCTCCCAAAAAGTCACCCTCAGTTAGCACAAAGCCTTGTCTTGACTAAAATACAGTGACATGGCCTGTTTGAACAAACACTTCTGGCACTGATGCCTGGAATTAGCCAAACTCTGCAAAGCACTGGAAAAAGTCAGCTCCTCAGCTGAATAAAGTGTCATTAATACTGAGGAGTACAAATATAGGAACAGATACAAGGGGCAGCCAGCAGAGCTCTGACACCTACAAGTGGATACAGCAAAGCAGAGGCTGGTTGCACCAGGAATCCAAACCCTCCAGGAATTAACCCCCTCTGGAATCAAATAGGTAAATAGTGTTATGTTATCCATATGGAAATAAAACTTAGGTATGTCAGTGACAGCTTCTCAAATGTGAACATTCAGAACTTCCCCCAAAGAGTATGCTTATATTAAGAATTTCATTAATATTTATTAATTATCTGAAGCTGCTCTTTGTTCTTCAGTCAACTAAAATCATGCCAGCTTCCTCCAGTTCCTCCTACAAAATGTTTTGCCAGATGCTTCATTTTTTAACACATTTTTGTGTGCTGACACTTGGAAAATACATGTGTCCCTTTACTCATAATTCACAGATTCAGATTTCTAGAGCCCCTTTTGTAGTGACTGAACAATATGAAACCAAGGAGTGCTGCTGTGGGGCTGTTCCTTGTTGTGTGAATTGACCCAGGCAGGTGACCAGGGGCAACCATCAGAACACAGCCAAAAGGCAAAGAGTAGATTTATTTCATTGTATAATATATATTTCATTATAGCTGACCTCTGGTTCTTTCTACCCTACATTTCCAAGACAGATTCCCACTGAAGGTCTGTAATTCCCAGGAAGTCAGCAGTGTTCTGCTGGGCCTCTGTCGGGGTCTGCTCTCACCAGCACCCGAGTGAGTGTGTCAGTGTGCCTGCCTCCCTGGCCCTGAGCAGGGCTGCTGGAGCAGTGGCACTGGACACCAGTTCTTAGCACCGAGGGAACCCACATGGATCTGTTTTTGGAGGTTTTAAACCCCCCAGTTGCAGCTGCAGACTGGGGAAGCTGTGGGTCCTTGGCCCCTTTGGAGTTGAGTGTTCTACCAACACACCGAAGAAAGGTGTGCAAAGGAGGGTTTGAGGCTCCACAATCTGTTCAGGTTTTTAAATAGCCAGGACATCTTAGTGGCTTTTCCCAAATTGTCTACAAATCTTTTGAAGTCCCATTTTTATTTCTCTCCCCCTCCGCCCGCAACTTGGAATCACAGAACAGTTTGGGTTGGAAGGGACCCTAGAGTTCCTCCCATTCCACCCCTGCCATGGCAGGGACACGTTCCACTGTCCCAGGCTGCTCCCAGCCCCAATGTCCAGCCTGGCCTTGGGCACTGCCAGGGATCCAGGGGCAGCCACAGCTGCTCTGGGCAAACTCCATACCTGTATATGAAAGTGATGTTTGTTCACTGAAATGGCTGGATACGCTTCAGTTCTTGCATGTGATTTTTTTTTTAATACTAAGAAACTATAGCTGTAATTCTGAGGATACTTTGTTTCTAAATAATTGGGAGGTATTTTAAATTAATCCCCAGCTTCATTAATGGTAGGGACTTTTAAACAAAAGGTGCAGGGAAGTGATGGTAATAAACAAAAGCCCTTTTTTGTCAGTGCTTGAAATTGATTTGGAGATAAGATCTATTTTAAAGCTAGAATAAGATACTCTATTTTATTTACATTTTTGATTTATCTAGTATTTACTTAACAAAATCTTTGGGTTTTAATTGATTACATTTTTAGTTGATTACAGTTGATTATATTTATATGAACTTGTTAGGTTTTGAGATACTACTTCTAACGCAGTTAATTTACACTTGCTGAAAATGCTTCAGTGACATTCTGTGCTTTTACTGGGTGAGAAAAAATGTTTTGTGCAGATAACAATGATAAGCCCAGATAACAGTGGAACATTTCTATCTAATTCTCTTTTCATGGCATTTCAAAATCAATGTATCAGTTGAACTGTAATTAATCTCACTTCACAAAATTATCTCTGTAGCTCTGTGTTGACTTGTGTGATGTGTGTAGACACACACAAATAAATATATATTTACTCGTTAATAACAGGAAATGAGGTGAACAGGAAGAGCAGAGCTGGAAGATTCAGTTATTAGAACATCAGGCTGGTGCGGCCTGTTTGCCTCAATCCCCTCAAAGGCCGGGCAGACACAGAAAGCAGTTTAGGGATGATTATCTGCGTAGTCCCCAGGCACTCCCCTCACAGCCTTAGGTTAAGAAAAGATCGTTGCTGGCTCCTCCCAGATTACCATCCCCAATCCGATTAGCCACAGGAAACACCATGGGAATTCGTTCAGCTTCTCCTCTGTAAAACGTGACTCCCCTACAACGTGTTTCTTGTGGCTGATACTGCAACAATGAAGGGATCAGCACTCATTCATTCTTTTTGCAGGGTAACAGGTAAGGTGTTACACTGAAATTACTACAACTGTTAAAACTCATGTAAATTTACTATGCTTTTGACTGTATTCGATTTTAAAAGAATTCCTCTAACTTGCAGAGATAATTTTTAAACTTGCACTTCTGAGTGCTGTCAGAATGCTGACAATTACTGCCAATATTTCATTCTTCTGCATGTAGTCAGTGTTACGAGTCTGAGAGTCTCTTGGTAAACAGATATTTGTGATCAAGGGTCTCAGTCACCATTTTTGTTTGTAGAACAGTTAATATATTCACTTTACGCCATATCCTTGATGAGTGTCTCTAGTAATTACTGCCTGCCAGCCTGTTCAAGGTAGTTTAAAATAACTTGTGTTAACTCTTGGGTTAGCACTACCACAGAAAGAGATGATTTAAATAACATGACTCAAGTCAGTTGAGAGACCTGTCCATCAGTTTAGCTTGAAGTTTCTTGCTATTTATGTCAAAAAAATCTGTGAATAGCAAACACTGAATCACCAAACCAACACCTACATAACCTTTTAATGAATTATATTCTCTTGTCTCTTTTGTACATGAAAGCAGTTAGAATCCTCTGTAAATATCAAACTTGATGGTTAAATGACATTCACCTTTTGCTAAGTCAGGTGGGGGAATATTTTTTCCCAAAGAGGGTAAAACACATGTAGAAATAAATCTGTTCTGCTTGTGGCTCCAGTGAAACCCCTGGAGTTTTACAGCAGCTGTAGTATCATTCTGCTGTGTCAATAGTGTATAACTAAACTATATGAAAGTTTGTTAAAATTTTTACCTAGTTTTCTCTCTGTCCTTTATCTGTGTGTTCATTTGCTTTTCCAATATTTTGGTGTTTGCTTACAGGTAGTAAACATTTCATATTTCAAATAATTAAGCTTTTTAACACAGCTCGAGAATTGAGGTGTGTGCCTACTGAATTATGTGCTCAGTGCTAAAACTGCCTTCCAGACTATGGTTAAATTGTAGCTTAAGCATTCATGAAATATCTGTTAGCAGTGAGCTTTTTCACTGAGCTTTTTCACAGGCATTAGAACAACAACCTTTGCATCTTGTTTCATTAATCATAATGATGAAGTTTAGCAAAATCCTCAGTTATCATAATTTTTTACAAACCTTTAGAAATGCTTTGTCATTCCTGGCAATGTCAAAATTAGATAGTCTATGGTAATTTAAAACACAGTTTCATTTACCAGTGCTTCCTGTACCAGTGACTATGTCTCAGCCAATTTAGAAGACTTTTTGCTAGAAACTCTCACTATCTGCCAGTCTTAAAGCATCAGATTCAAAGCCTGAATTGAGAGACAAAGTTATAATTTAGTAGCTCTTAACCACTTCATTAAATATAACCAGTCCTTTCTACACGATCCTATTTTTACTTAGTCTTAATCATCTAAGTTATCTTTAGTTATCTGCCTAAAACATCTCCATTAGTGCAGTTTAGAGGATTTTGCATTTTGGCAGTGAAACTTTATCACGTACGATCTTATATTTAGACATTCTGTTGATTTCTGTGGGACTGCTCACAAAAGCAAAGCTTCTCAAGTACTTGCAGAATTAGGCCACAGGCAATTTTAGAGGTGTTACTCAAGTGCTTAGGTACCAAGCTACCCTGGCCCCTACCTGCAGCAAGTTGACTATGTTCCTTTAAAAATTTGGCTGCTAGGTAGTTACTTATACATGACTGCAACAGGGAGAGAACAAATTCACTTTAGAAGACAAGAAAGCAGTAAAAATAACCTCAGAATTTCATGTGACAGGACTAAGCATCAGCATTTGCCTCTATTGTATGAATATATTTGAGGTTTAAAATAATTGTTCCCATATATTGATATTTTAAAATGGAAAACTTACCAAAATTTTTCCATGTTAATACATACACGTAATCTGTTTAAGTGTGGGATCTGCTGTGGCATTCTTGTTTAGCAAAGCCACACCAATTAAAGATTTGGGCTCCCACTATCAGTGGATGGGTGCACGGGGTGCAGTGGGGAGCCTTACAGAGGGATTACTGTCCGTGCTGGCAGCTCTGCTGCCCTAACTGGAATCCTTCCAGCTGGGAATGCAAGCTCTTCTCTCTGCTTGAAAACGTGTTCTGAAGTAAAAGGTAGTAATTGCATTCATTAAATAACCCTCCTAATTGCTGAGATAGAGCAAGACCAACATCTTGTCTCCTCTCGTTTTGGCTGTATAGTTGTTTTCCGGCTGCTGCAATATTGGACATTGCTCCTCTCATTTCAGGCTGGAGCAAAAATTCAACCCAGCCACTGGAAGCCACTGGTTTCCAGATCCCGAAATACCAGAGAGGAATCTTTTTTGTGACAAGGCAGAGTTGTTGATTTGCAAACCCCACTGCTGCTTTGCCGGCTCCTGAGAGCCAGTGAGGAATGCTGCTGTGGCAGGCAGCCCTTGGAAGGAGCATGGAACCTGCTCCTTGGGATCCCCGATGTCCCAGCTGTCCTGCTGCCTGCGTGGCACTCTGCTGCTCCGCCTGTGACCTTACAAAGAGAAGTGCCTTTATTCCAGAGGCAATGGCCGGAGCAAGAGGCTCCACTGCTTAGGAGAAGGTGGATGCAGGAGCGACCTCAGCCGCGGCGGTACGAGGTGCCCACACTGCTTCCCCTGCAGGAAAGCCACCCCTGCACGTGTGAACCACCCCTGGCAGCTGTCGTGTTACCACATGCAACACGTGAATCGAGTGCAACAGCAAACAAAAATCCCTTCTGGTAGAAATTGTTCAGCTCAAAAGAGGGGGGAAAGAAAAGGCAACTCAGAACTGCAAACAGACATCAAACCACGTATCAAACCCACGCCTGGAGGGGACCTCCTGAAGTACCCCCGAGCGCTTGGCATCGGGATTCCAAGAGATTCCTTGGGTGCTGCTCTTCCCTCCTGCCAGCCGACAGCACAGGCACATTTCCCGGGGTTTTGGAACCGGGGTGTTCCCGCTCGCTGGAACGATGGATGGCAGCGCTGCCTGCGCTAGAACAGAGATGGAACTTCACCGCAGGGAGACACCGCTCCTATCCGCTCGCTCAGGGAGCCGGGATTAAAGGGCGGCCTCTCTGCTGTCATGGCAATGGGAATGCACGGCAGAGATAAAGCAGCAGAGCTGATTAAGGCGATAGCGTGATTGCCGCAAGGTACGTGACTCGGATGCCTCAGGCAGCTCACGGGCACCGTGACCTGCAGTAACGCTCCAAGGTGTGCCTTCCGCAGCCTCCGAGCGTTCACGGCATGAGCAAAATGCTGAAGAATGTCTTTAAAATGAAGAATATCTGGTACAGAGACGATGCAGGAGAGAGCTGTTGCTTTTACCTAAGCACTATTTTTACTTCTAGCACCCTTTTAATCGGTGCAGGAACGTAATGCCCCTCTCTAGGAACATCAGCACTGAGCTGTCCCAAATTACCATGTTACATCTCTTTGAGGGAGTGCAATATAACTCAGCAAAGTCATCTGTCACAATCTTACTAACCTTTTTTTTCCAGAAGTAAATACAAGGGAATTGCTCCCATTGATCACACTGAGCAATTTAAAACAGCTGTCGGTCAATTTTAGCAAACTGAAAGGCACAGACAAAATATTCGAGTCAGTTGGGCAGCACAGGAATTATGGATTTGGTGTATAAATGAAATAAAATCGGTTTGACAAGAAAGAAACACGTAGCTCACCTCTGCCACTTTCAACAGGTACTGCAATGGCTGCAGGAGTTTTGCTGCAAAATGAACTACCATACTCCTCGTTGATAGAGAGCAGCGTGTATCTGGCAAATATGAGTTCAGGTAAGAATTTGTCTCTGATGTGCCATTCAAAATAAATGCTTGGAACAATTCTGGAAAAAAATCCACAGAAAATTGAAAAAAAAACCCCAGAAATATTATCTGTGTTTATAAACTTAAAATGTCTAAAACAAAACCAAACTGCATTATTTCATTGACATATCGTGGTGATAATATGTTGATCTTTTCTGTAATTTTCATTTTGTCAGATCTCTTAATGGAAGAAACTATGCCATTTTTGTGTTGAGAAACTGCCTAGCTCTCTGAAAATACAAACCTGCCTTCAACAAAACTCCCCTTTCTAATTATTTAAACTTTTACAGGATGCAATTCTTTCTTGAGTGTTTGTTTGCAAACCTGCTAGATTCAGTAGGAAAATAATGATGTGCAGCATTTTATTTTTCTCATTTCTGGCTCCATTATTGTTTGATATATATTGAAAAGAAGTTTCTGGGAAGAGAAAGAGAAAAAGAATTAAATATAAGAAGGGAATATAGTTAATTAGAAAGTATTTTTCACATTTCTTGGATACAGGTAGCACTTGAAATAGCCTTTTTCATCTCCTTTCTCTTCCACCCAAAGCCCAAAATAAAAGCATATTTACACGTTTCCTCACTTGCTGATATAATTTGTTTCATCAATGATTCACTGATGAATGAAGAGTCAAGGTTTTGAACGTTTTGCTTTCCTCACGTGATATCACTGCTGATGTTTCAGGCCTGGTACCCACAGCAAACGTTGCCACGTCCCTGTAAGAGCTGGGGAGCAGCAGTCAAAGTTCAGGCCCTCAATTCCTGGTCAGTGCCTAGAAGCAGCAGATTTTTGCCTGGTGAATTTGTTCCAGAAGGGAACTTCCTCTTAAGCAAATTCCTCTGTACAAGTTTTGTAGTACAAGAAGAAACACAGACTGTCAATGCTATGTATTTTAGGAAAATGCAATGGGATTAATTAGTTTATTGACAAAGTTAAGGTGGATTTTCTTGATTTCCCCAGCCTTCCTCTTTCAGTGCAGTCTAATGCACAGACACTGGGATGCCAGAGGCTTTTTACATCACTGTAATCTGTTCTCCACACAGTTGCTTTTCCAAGTGCTGCAATCTTCCCGGCCACCTCATTCTCCTGCTCAGCACACTGGAAGCAAAGTGGGAGGCAATTTGCCACCTCATACCTACCTTCAGAAGCCTGAAGCACTCAGCTGACACACCTTCTCCTCCACATGATCTGCTTTCTCGAAGGCTGCAGGGTTAACAGCTTTGCTTCATAAAAAAGCTGTGCCCTGAAAAAAAATCAGCCTTTTGTTTGGAATAACAAATTGTGTTTTGTTAGAAGATGTGAATGGTCCAGGCAAACAGTCTACAATTCATCATGTACTGAAGCATTTCAGCAGGAACACACAAATCCCAATCATTACACAGCTAATGATGCATTTTGGAGCAGCGAAGTGGAGGAGGAGAGGTGGTTGTGGAATGAAGAACCAAGAGGTGGGGGAGTATAATGTACTTCCTTACAGATCTCTCAGGAGGCAGAGCCTCCAGCTACATTTTGATTGTTCTGTTGAATCGAGTATTTTGTGTCTTAGTGAGTTCTGAAAGCCTATTATTGAGCAGGAACTAAATACTCCCATTGTTTATGAAAAACATTTTGGTTGTTCCCAGCGCGTTTTGAAAATTGCCTACTTGAAATGCAACTATTTTCATCAAGCGGCGGAACAGTTTGTCCCAAGCAGACGCAATCCCTGTGGAATGGAGCAGCCCGGGGCTGGCTGGGAGCAGCGCCTGCATCCTCCGTTACCATGGCGACCGCTCAGCCCGGGGGACCAGCTGCCGGAGCGCGCTCGGGGATGCTCCGCTCCCCGCAACTTCAGCGCTGAGCAACTTCCCCTCGGCTCAGAGCGCCCCGGGCAGCGGCGCCGGGCGGAGCTGCGGCCGGGCAGCCATGCAGCCTTCCCCCCGCAGGCGCTCGGCCGTCAGCATCTTTAGCCATTTCTTCCAGGGGCGGAGGCATTCCTCCTCCGATCCCCTTCTCCGCCTCAGCCAGCGGCGCCGCAGCTCCGTGGTGGAGCTGCTCTCCTCGTCCACGCACCGGGTCATGGTGGCTCTGTCGTCGCTCAGCCCCGAGGAGCTGGATGCAACTTTTCCTGAAAAAAAAAGTAAAGTACTTTTCATTGAGACTGTTGGCAGTTCTGGGTATTTTCTCGGTACTACTATACTTTTGTTCTGTTAACTGTATTTTTTATGTGTGGATAAAATAGTGGGGTTTAATTTTCTTCCTGTATTTTGTATTCTGTATTTTGTTCGTTGATTCCTTATTCCAGTGTTAATTCATGCTTTTCACTCTAATAGCTCAGTCATAAACAACAGGTAGAATAGATGCACACATTCATGCATACACCAAGGATATGGTTAACTGCTTTGGATTTCAGGTTGAAGAGGACTGTGACTTTTTCTCAGCTGCAAAGGATGTCGCTCACCTCTAACTTCATCAGAAAAAATAACTGACAGTAATGCAAAGAATTTTTTCCCCTCAGAATCCTTCCTTGAACAACGAGCCTGAACGACATGTTCCATGTATTTACGGTGTTGCTAAGTTCCTCATGAGGCTGAAGCGGTACTTTTCAGGTGCAGGGGCTGTAGGGAGCTCCCTCGCTAACGTGGCTTTGCTGTGTCGCAGGGAGCTCGAGGCGCCCGACGGCCAAGTACACGAAGGTGGGGGAGCGGCTGCGCCACGTCATCCCCGGGCACATGCAGTGCTCCATGGCCTGCGGGGGCCGCGCCTGCAAGTACGAGAACCCCGCGCGCTGGGCCGAGCACGAGCAGGCTGTCAAGGGGCTCTACTCCTCCTGGTGAGCGGCTCAACAAAGCCAAACGGGGGGCTTCTTTTAACAGCAGCTGCTAAGTGTAAAACATAATGAGAATTTGATTTGGAATTAGAACTTGACGTAGTGGCTGTTGTACGCGGCCCACGAAAGACGATGAAAGGTTTCTGTTGACTTACAGTGAGTTTGGTTCAGATCCAGAAGAATAAATACCTATCTGTCATGAATTATAAAAAAGCTGTTCTGAGCTACTAAGGATTACGATGCAAATTAATTAAACATGTTAATAATAGAATTGAAAAGTAAAAGCATTTCCTGCAGATGAAATAATGTGGGCATGTGTTCAGAAGGATGTTCTTGTGCCGCAAGAGTCACATGAAATGTATCCTTACATTCTTACTGTTTTTCTGACACCAAATGCTTGAACGGCATTCACAAACCTTAAAGGGACAAACAGGGATCTGGGTCCAGATTTCTATTCAAAAGAATTTTTATTGATGTCCTGGCATTTAAGCAATTCCAGTAATTGTCTTTTGATAATGTTCTATCTGTATCAGTTTAATAAGATTTATCAAACACTATGGCATAGTAGAATTTTTAAAAAGTCATTTCTAGTTAATCAGCAAGGTATTTCTGTCTTTCTTGAATATAATGGTATTCTTATTTTGGAAGACTCACACCCAGGAAATGATTAATTATAACATTATTATCTACTTTTCTAATTTCTCAGGATAACAGATAACATCCTGGCTATGGCTCGACCCTCAACAGAATTAATTGAAAAGTACAACATTATTGAGCAGTTTGAAAGGTAACAAATTTAGTCCTTATTTATTGTAACTATTACTGGTATAATTCCTGATCCATTTTCTCTTTCAACATAGATTTGGATTGTTGATAAAGATCCTTTCATTTTAACGCTCTACAGGTAAAGATTTATTCTCCACTAAGAATAAACGTGTGTTTCAGAAAATAAGGGATAATGAGATTTTGGCTGCCTGTAATACTTTGACTCATCTATTCCTTCCTTAAGATGTGCCATAAAAACCGTAATTAACCTTCAGCGTCCCGGGGAGCACGCGAGCTGTGGGAACCCCCTGGAGCAGGAGAGCGGCTTCACCTACCTTCCTGAGGCTTTCATGGAGGCTGGCAGTAAGTTCCCTCCTGCTGCTGTTCCTCATTAATTATTGAGTTTGGCATTTAAAGATGTTTTTACTTGAATTCCTGTGAGTTAAATGCAGCTGTGCAGGAAATATTGCACAAAATGGGATGTAAACGTGAAACCTGGCAAATATAATAAAGAGCAAATAACATATTATTGAAGATTGTGTATTATGCAGACAGAGATGGAGGGTTTGTGTTCAGGTGTTTAGAAAAAAGGAAGGCCAACAGTTACATTTTTCTTTTTCTTCTGCATTCACAAATATCTGAACCATTAAGGGTGTGTCAGGTGTGTCAAATTCGGGTACACTCCTGTTTTCTTATCTACTCTATAAATGGTTATTTCATGTGAGGACACTGCTACTGACAGTGTTTTTGTATTTTCATATTATGGTGAGGAGAGAAAGTGCCTCTCTGTAAGAAGCAGCTGTTGACTGAAGAAGTGCTTTTATTTCTGAAAAGAAAAAATTACCTTCTTCCTATATATAGCTCGGTAATTTTGCATGAATCACCGTTTTGTTACACCTTTTACATTCTAGCTGAACTTGAGTTTGACAAATCTTTGCTAGCTTTGTGTATCTATCAAATTTCAATAGGAAGCATACACTGAAATGGGAGAATAATCTCTTGCAAACAAGATCTAGTCAGATTTTAAGCTCCATTATGTAATTTTAGTACCATAATTTCTTATTAGTAATCTCTACTCTGCAAATAAGGCTACACATTTCACATTCGGTGCGGCAGAAAATCACCGTCTCTCTTTCTATTTTAGTTTATTTTTATAATTTTGGATGGAAGGATTATGGAGTGGCATCTCTCACGACTATCCTTGACATGGTGAAAGTGATGGCTTTTGCCCTGCAGGAGGGGAGGGTGGCTGTTCACTGCCACGCAGGACTCGGGAGGACAGGTACGTGCCCCATGCAGGAGCAGCACAAGGGCTGCTCTAGAAATTCCAACCCTCTCTGGTTGTAAACCATTCATAACTGGGCTAGATCCTGTATCATTGCAAGATGTACCTCTATAAAATGGTTAAAAGTGCTAAACTACATTGTCCAAATGTCCTCAATGGCTAGAGGAGATCAGTTTTAGTATATTAAAATCAAAGGTTAGAGAAGTTTTTGATCTGTATAATGGTTCCATTACATTCAAATGTGACAGCTGCTTTGGGAGGGGAAAGATTCCCCTGGTACACTTTCATTGTCCAGTATTTATCACACATTCACAAACTTGCCACTCACTGTTGGGTCAGGTAGATTTGGCAGAGCACCTAAGATTTAATTTGCTCCTTTCAAGTCCTTTTTGGTTGTGCCTTTCCCACAGAAGCCCCATTGCTCCCATGTTTGCCAATGGTGGAGCTCTTGGAGAGGCTGTGGTGAGCTGCCACTGCAGTGCAGTGAGAAGGGCTTCTCTGTCCTGTGGTTCTGCACATGCAGTTACATTTAAGTAACAGCATCCCATAATAGAGGACACTGTGTCTACACCTATATTAATTTCTATCCCATATTTCCACTGAGTATTTGTTTTAGTCTGACAGTTCCTTAACTAATCCTGTCTTTGTATTTTCCAGGTGTTCTAATAGCTTGCTACTTAGTTTTTGCCACAAGAATGAGTGCTGACCAAGCAATCCTGTTTGTCAGAGCGAAAAGGCCCAATTCGATCCAGACGCGGGGGCAGTTGCTGTGTGTCAGGGAGTTCTCTCAGTTCCTGGTGCCCCTGCGCAATGTGTTCTCGTGCTGCGAGCCCAAGGCGCACGCGGTGACCCTGGCACAGTACCTGACCCGCCAGAGGCACCTGCTGCACGGCTACGAGAGCAGGCACCTCAAACACGTGCCAAAACTTGTCCACCTGGTCTGCAAGCTGCTGCTGGACCTGGCTGAAAACAGACAGGTGATAGAGGCGGAGCTGCTGGACATCCCAGACCTCTCAGCTGAGATTGAGAAGACCGTGTCCCAGCTGGCATCCACGGAGCTCGACCGGGAGCTGGCCAGGCAGGACAGCGACACGTCGGACTCGTCCCACACCCACTCCTCCAATCTCTCCCAGGACTCTCCCTTCTCCCTGGGACATGAATGTGATTCTTTTTGTAAAAGAAGGAATGTCGAATGCCTTCAGCCTCTTACTCATCTGAGAAGGCGTCTGAGCTACAGTGACTCAGATCTCAGGAGAACTGAGTTTCTTTTGGAACACGATGACACTGCCTGGACAGTGCCTGCTCAGATCTTAGTGAACAACAAACCAAAGCAGAACAGTGGGGAGGAATGTTCTGCCACAGGTGAAGCAAAGCCACAGCTGGAGTTAAACAAAGAAGCATTAGTGCATAACACGTGTGTGTTCTGGAGTCAAGGGAAATTCAATTTGGATAGAGGGAAGGATGGCTCCTCACTTTATCACAGAAGGAACTCTACCAAAGAAGTACAACGCAGCAGGACCTTTTCTTCAGGCCTTTCATCCATCCACAATCCCAAGGAAACCGGGGTGCCGAGGCACAACTTTGCCAATGAGACTGGTCATAGGAAGGACCACAAGACCAATATATATGGCAGAAGAGTCTATCTCTCCGAGGACTCTGACTCTTCTTCTTCCTCTTCCAAAGTGAACTTTTCCATTGGATACGAAAGCCAAGGTAGCAGACACATGTCAGAGACAATTCCACACATTGTTGTGCAGTCGGAATTAAGTTTGGAAGCCCGGAGAGTTTTGGCAGCCAAAGCACTTGCAGATATAAATGAATTTCTAGGAGAGGATGAAGTGAAGCAGAAGGTAGAAATGTGGCAGGTAATTTTTAACTCAATTCCATGCTATGGGCTCTGCGTATTTCACCTCAGTGAGTTCCTGGAATGGCAAAAATGCCACGTGGAGCTTTGAAATGGCACACTGGGATAGCAGTTTATATGAGGTCCAGGAAATGATTGTACTTGTCAGTTTTGGGTCAGTTCCTTCACAGGCCGGCAAAATGCACCTACAAAGTCTGATCTCTAGCAGGAAGGTGGAGGTTCTGGTTATGTTCATTTTCCTGACTGGGGGAAATTGATGCCATTATCTCTGGTTGTAGCGTGGCTGCTGGTGGCACAGAAGTAGTACAGGTTTTAAGGGTTTGAGTTGGTTATCATCAGAGCTTTCTCAGAACTAATCAGAGGATTCATGAGTAAAAGAAAAAGAATTTAGTAGAAACTTAATTGCTTATCCTCAAACCCAAATCCTCTTAGCAACATTTGCTTTGAAGTTGGAATGCAAAGCTGGTTTGTGTACTCCAGTGGAGTCTTGGGAGGTTCTCAGCTGCACTGCTTATATCATCCTTCTGTTTTAAAGGATCACTTGTATTACTGCTGATTAGTGTTGATACTCTGGAAAAAAATACAAATTTTTTTGATAACTCTTAAGTCTTTTTTGTTGGAACATAAGCAGCCAAGTACTGCTACAATCAAAGAGAATGCTGGCAAAGATAAATAGATGATGCATTTTCAGTTTTGTTTTGTTTTTTTTTTTTTGTTTTAAGAAAGAACTGAATTCTCGAGATGGAGCTTGGGATAAAATCTGCACCGAGAGAGATCCTTTTATCCTCTGCAGCTTGATGTGGTCGTGGATAGAGCAGCTGAAAGAACCTATTCTATCCAAAGATGATATTGACATGCTGGCAAAAAATTGCACAGAATCCCAGGATGCACTCTACTTGCTGAGAAAGGTACGTATTGGATCTGACAATTCATTCTTTAACTTTAGGCAAGGGAGTTGCACTTTTAAAAAGCCACTTCAATCTCTTTCAAAATCAGAATGAGAATTCATTCTGTATCGAATTGTGTGAGTTGTCACTCAGTGCTGCGTTGTCACAATCAATACTATGGCAATGAATATGACAAGAAAAATCCCAGACACAATCCTGGAACACCACTCAGCAGGAGCCAGGCTGCAGCACATTTCCCTGCACGTCCTGGAGATCCGGAGGCAAAGATGAGAAACCTTTGCTCTGTGACTCCATGGTGGCTTTTGTTATGTCCCACCTGGGAGCTGCACTTCATGGTTGTCCCATTTGCTGTGCAAACATCTTAACCTGGCAGCTGTGGGAGAGCTGGGGCAAGGAATAGGAAAAATTTGCTAATTCAGAGAATCAGAAGCCAGGCCTCATTCTTCTACAGAAGTCAGAACTGTGGCCACCTGTATTCTGCAATCCCTATGCAAACCAGTTACTTTTGATCCAAACTGTTTAGCTGTGCTTTCCCCAAAGGTTAGATACGCAGTAGATGAAAAAAATAAATAAAATTCTCCATTCTTGATTTCTTTATTATACAAATTTCCTAACTCTCTGGGAACCCTTTGTTTCTCAGGCATTTATGAAGAAAATAGAGCCGCTTTTATCTCTTCCAGGTACCCAAAAATACAGCTTCTGATTAATAGGCCATCAGAACTTCATGTGCAGTCTCCATGTTCATGACATGATGTTCAGAATTCCCAAGTTCATCTGAAAACACTGTGTTTCTTCCTGAAGTGTTCTTCCACTTAATCAGAGTTTTAACTTTCTATTCATAATAGATAAAAACTGTTTGACACCTGTTATAAATGAATGGGAAAGGAACAGTTGTTTTTTACAATATTGATTTTATCTTTCCTTATCCTATATTATTTCAAGAATCCCACAATAGCTGTGTTGGCCAGACCTCTGAATATCTTCTAGTCCAAGTGTCTTGCTCAAAACAGAGTTACCTAGAGCAGGCTGCTTGTGTGACAGATGCTCCAGCCCCTTAATTAAGCTGGGAAAGGGATGGGAAGGAGCAGCCACAAAGATCCACTCCTCCCTTTATTCCTCCTTGCAAGCACTGCTCAGGTGTCTCTGTGCCAGCTGCCAGTGGTGACGGAGACTTGGAAGGACAGAGAGAGGTGCAAGACGGGGAAAAGAGCCCTGAACATGCACAGCATTTTGGGCTGAAAAGATCAAATCTCACCTTTCCTATGCCAATTCACAGGAAGGGTACTGTTCATGGAGGGGATCTTGAAATTCCCAGAAATTCCAAGGACTTCCCAGAGCAGTTCGTGGTACTCAGGAGAGGAGTTTTCCCATTGTGACTGAAATGATCATGCAGAGGCTTTTTAGGCTGGTGGAATTCCCCACCAATTCCTGCACCTCCAGGTTTCAGTACAGGAAGGCACAACCTGATGTTCAAACAGCAGTTAACAAAACCTGAGTGCTGAAATGGTTTTCATGGAAATATTTCTTCTAATGAGCTGCTGTTCCTTTTACCCACCAGGAGCAGTGTCAGACTATTCTTTGTATTTTACACTGTGTGGTGAGCCTGCAGGTGCTGCCAGCTGATGTGGAGGAGGCCTTACTTGCTCGTGCTATTAAAGCTTTCACCAAGGCAAGTAATCCTAAAAAACTGTCCGTGACATTGTATTTACTTGGTTTAAATCATGAAAGGTGAATCGATCAGCAGAGCGAGGCCTCTGTGAGAAAGGCTACAGTAATTCCTTCACACTTCACTGTGAAGCTTATTTATTTCAGAATTTACATTTTACAATAATCACATACATAGAGGGTTGGAAACATTCTCGATAAAATTAAATTCTGTTACTACAGCCTTAATCCCGGAGTCTCATTTTTCTGTTTCTGGACCACTGCCAGTTCATGGATATCTTCAAATTAGGAAAAAGATCATTTTTAAGGGGTGACACTGACTCATCACTGGGAGTAGCTTACCAAAGGCTTTGGTAGATTCTGTACCACATGAAGTCTTTCCATCAGATGAAATCATTTTCTGAAATTACACTGCAAGTCAGTTATGTTCCAGGCCTGTAACACAGGATGTGAATAACTAATTTCTGCTTTGGGCTCATTCAATAACAGTGACAGGTGAAGCTATGCTCAGCTCAGATTTCTTCTCAGATTCAGCCAATGAAATCTGAACTTGAACAGAATGTTCACCATGCTGCTTCCTCATCTCTTGTAAAGCTGCCTGTTAAAACAATCACTACATTTCTTCTTTTTCTGGTTTATTTTAATGTCTAGTCAGCATAAAACTGAAAACACTTAGCATTAAGCACTCCATCAAAAACACTTTTTCTTTGATAAATCTCAAAAATTTTTTTTAATGTTGTGCATCTACTTTGAATTTTGCTGTATGGCATCTATTTAACGTCTGAACTGAAACTTCTCTCTTTTATTAGACAAGCTTCGATTCTGAGAATGGACCATATGTTTACAATACCTTGAAAACTGTATTTAAACAAGTACTGGAAGAAAAAAGGAAAAGGATTAAAGAAGGAACAGAGAATCCTTCTTGATTTCTACACAGCTCTGGCGAAGCATTAGATGGGCCTACCAAATTATTTTCCATTTTCAAGCTACTGTATTCTGTGCTACATGGCATGATCTACCTAACTTAGGTAATAGAAGTTATTAACAAATCATTTTATTTTTTTAGAGGGGGTTTTAGTGGCAATTGTTCAGTCTACGTAGTTTTAAAGAACAGCTCCATGTGACCATTCTCTGTAGCACTTGGTTTCAGGTACTGTGCTTTTATATTGTGAAGGGTTCTCCTGTTCTGAGATGTGTTTATTGATTTAGAAACCTCTGTTATTGGCAAGAAACATTTTCAAGTTACACGATTGCCATAAGTTCAGTGCCATGATCCACAAAGGTTTAATGGATTGAGTTAATATTTATGTATTACATATGTTTACATTAATGATATTTGATTTCACTTTGCAGAAAATAAATATTGACTGAACCTATGAAGCTGCTTTTCCTGTCAGAAATTTTGAAATAAGACCAAGAATAATAATGGACAGGTCGACAGATCTTGAGATCTGTTATTGACAGGAGACAATGTTTTCCTTTAGATCTCTTAAATAATTGTAACCAACGTATTTCTAGAAGCTGTTGCAGTAGAGAAATGCACTGTGTTGAGCAGTAGTCATCAAGCCCTAATTTAGACCTTTTTTGGCTAAGAAAAACTGTTTTTAACAGAAAATTGATTGAGGCATTTTAAGTGCTTTGAATAAGAGTAAAATTTTACCTTTTCAGCTAAACTTTTATTGATCTTAAGTGAAAAAACACTTCATTATGAAATCTTCATAAGGATATGATTCTGTCCATACTTACATTCAGCAAATACTTGCATAAAGAAGTGTGATATAATAATACTAAAAAAAACAATAATCAAAACCTTACTACCTGCAATACACTTTGTAGAGACATTTTTATCTAATAAAACAGAAGCAACTAGGACATCATCATAACACAGTTTTGGATTACAGCCTTAGGATCTGGACTGGAATGCCAGTTTGGAGAATGAACAGTTCATCCAGTTTGATAGATTTAAGTAGTTAAACAAGAATCTATCCTTTTCCGAAATATTTTTATTCCTTTCTGTAAATGACTAACATTTAGAGTTAAAAATAGACCAGTTTGAAATACAGATAATTTATACATGCCTCTACTGTTGGATGATTTTATATCAAATCCAAATTAAAACAGCTACTTTGGCAGAATCATCCTAAAATAGGCACACTTGGAAGGAAAATATCACATGTGAATCACAAACACAAATGGCAGCTTTGCAAAGAGGCAAGACAGGCATTAGCAGTCCCAAGGCTTGGGAACACTAAAATGCACTTGCAAGTGTCTCCGTTTTCCAAGAAATTATTTGAGTTTATTACAGTTCCAAAAGAGCCAGCACCAACTGCTGGTGCTGTTTACTTCAACTGTGTGTTTTAGCCTAAGGATGTAGAACCAGGGCAGTATTAACAGGTCAGTGTAATGAACAAGGGCTTTCCCATATCATTAGCTCCAGCTACAGTAACCTTCCTGAAGTTAATGTCAGGTGTTGGCATTTGAAAAATCACCTACACACAGCCCACTACCCTGCACAGGAGAATGTAGAACTGGGAGCTTTTTTATTTAATATATTTTTTGGTGCACTGACAAGCGTGTTTAGAATTATGGCCAAACTGGCCATCACATCTGATTGAACCCATCATGGATAAAACCAAAAACTGCCCATCCAAGTGAATAATCAAACCTACAATCTTCAGCAGCAGCCTGTTAATTAATTTGTGAACCAAGTGATGCAAATCGGGTGACCAAATTCAGTAGCTGAAGGGAGCCTACAAGAAAGATGAGGAGAGACTCTTCATAAGGGCCTGGAGGGACAGGACACAGGGAATGGCTTCCCAGTGCCAGAGGGCAGGGATGGATGGGATATTGGGAAGGAATTGTTCCCTGGGAGGCCCTGGCACAGGGTGCCCAGAGCAGCTGTGGCTGCCCCTGGATCCCTGGCAGTGCCCAAGGCCAGGCTGGACATTGGGGCTTGGAGCAGCCTGGGACAGTGGTAGGTGTCCCTGCCATGGCAGGGGTGGCACTGGATGGGCTTTAAGGTCCCTTCCAGAATTCAATGAGGATTCTGTGAAATACTTGAAGAGCAAATAGTCCTTATGGGGTCCTCGTGCACCAAACCTGACTCAGCTCTGTGTGACAGCCTTGCAGCACGGGTGGTGTGTGGGCAGGTTTCCTTTACACTCAGCAGGAGAACTGCCTTGCCCTGCTGACACTCAAATCCTGACCAAACACACCATTTAGCACGGGATTGTAAATTGTTTCTCAGTTAATCTTTTAAAAGGCCTAAACAACTCTCCTATGATTTGTTTCTCTCTCTCTCTCTCTCTCTCTCTCTCTCTGGCAAGTTCAGTCACGCCCCCAAACCCTCCTCAGCGTTCGCAAGGCAGTGGCAGGAGCCGGGTGTTCGCTGGAGCCCCGCTCTGTGGGGAGGGTGCGGCGGAGAGCGAACCCTTCCCGGCCGGGCAGTGCCAGGACCCTGCCCGGGGCTCCCCAGGGCTCCCCTGGCAGCGGTTCTGTCGCCCCCCGGGCACTGGCCGGTGCCCGATCCCGCCACGCTGGCTGCGGGCCTGTGCTCCCGGCTCTGAGGGAGCTCTGAGGGAGCTCTGAGGGAGGCAGGGCGGGGCCCGGGGTGCCGCCTGCCCGGAGCCCAGCAGCGGCCGGGCCGTGCCCGTGCAGCGGGAGCCCGGCCGGGCACCGCCGCCTCGGCCCCTCGCCCGCCCCCGGGGATCCGTGCACGGCGGCTGCCCCCGCGTGTCCCTGGGCCGCCGCAGCCCCGCGGGACGGAGCCAGCCCCACTGCGTGCAGCACGAGGGACCCACAGCGCCCGCCTGCTTGTGGGACTCCATGGGCCTCTCTGCATCTGAGAGCCCGAAACCCCCTCATGT
>VZRV01007613.1:37459-88775 GCA_013398115.1 Falcunculus frontatus | reverse complement strand
CGCGCGCGCCCGGCCCAACGGCCCCGCCTCGCCGAGGCCGCCGGCGCGCGCTCGGCCGTTGGTCTGAGGGCTCTGAGGGCGGGCGGAGCCTCGCCGGGACCTCGTCGGGGCGCTGGGTCGGGACCCCCTCTCCCGCACCTCTGCTGGCCGCCCGGTCTCTCTTTCTCTCTTTCTCTCTCTCTTTCGGGTTAACTTTACGNGTCTTCCTAACTGCCCTGATGCCTGTCTATTCCTTGATTGTTATTCCATGTATTACTAATAGCTCAAAATCAGCCAGAAAGAAATGTAACTTGCCACTGAGAAGGAATTACATGTTTTTCTCCCTTAAACCTGAAGGAAATCTTTGAACTGAAAGCCAAACACCTCAAACTCATCCTAAAAATCTCTGACAGCTAAGTGGAGGATCTGGAATTTTCTACTCCCTTCCTCACAGTGCACTGAGATTGATGCTAAGCGTTCATACCCTTAATCTCTATTTTTTTCTAAATTTAATTGTATGTTTTTAATGGTTGGTATTTAAAATGGTTTTCAAAGATACGTAGCTGAGAAGTTACAGACACGCCACTCCTTTTTAAACACGCAGAGATGTCACTGGAGAGCCAGAACCGTGGATTAGCGGTCAATGACTCCTGCATACCCCACTTCTGAAACGTCCTTGACCGAACGCAAGAACACAGGTGAACTGTTTTAACACGGGAGATTGTGCAGGTGTGTGACCTCTACGCCTTTCCTGTTTTACCAGCAATGCATCAAAAACGCGGCTGTTGGCTGTGGCTGTGGCCACGGCACGGGTTTGCAGGGAGCCGTCCCGGCGGGGCTGTGCGCGCTCCCTTGGGCAGGCGCAGCTCCGGGCGCGCTCCGCTCCCGCCGCCTCCCCCCGCCCCGCCAGGCCCCGGGCTGGGCTCGCGGCACCGCCCCGCGCGCGCCCGGCCCAACGGCCCCGCCTCGCCGAGGCCGCCGGCGCGCGCTCGGCCGTTGGTCTGAGGGCTCTGAGGGCGGGCGGAGCCTCGCCGGGACCTCGTCGGGGCGCTGGGTCGGGACCCCCTCTCCCGCACCTCTGCTGGCCGCCCGGTCTCTCTTTCTCTCTTTCTCTCTCTCTTTCGGGTTAACTTTACGGTGTTTGTAATGCGGTTTATTTAAATGTGTCGGTTTTAAATCCGTCCTGACTAAGCACAAGCTGGTCTGGTGGTATTGTGAAGTGATAGAACCTTGGGGTTTCCCCCCTTTTATGTGTAAACTTGGATAGTTAACTTGGGGGAATAGACAAGCTAAAAAATGTGTGATCCTTTCAGGTTTCATGGTTTACTAGTTAAGTATTTTGCCTCTCTGTGTTAATGTCTCAATGTGTTGATTAAATTATTAATCTGTTTTAATTAACTGAACGAAGGTAAAGACTGAAGCAATTTTTTCAACTTCAGACACAGAAATCCTCGTAAGACATAATAAACTCAATTTCAACATGTGTCAGAAAAAGCATTTATTTTTTTGGACGTTCCCCTTGACAGTGGACAGGTTCATTTTGAGGATGGATAAAAGCGCAACTGCTAAATCATCATCTGCCATGGTCATCTCAAATGCTGCTAAAGGACGTATGAAGAAGAGGGATGGAACATTACAAGCTGCAAAATGGAATGCTTCTTTAGCTTCTAAAATCAAAACTAAATTAATAAGTAAGTCCTGTTAAAGCCGAAGCCATATACTGTACTTAGAATGTATGGCTTCAAAAGGAATAGTCATTGTATTTAACATGATTTGCTGAAATTCTGCCTGTTAAAAACATTCTGTAACAAATAGATGTAGGTAGGTTTTCATTAGGACAGTGGAAGGTATATGTTTATATATGTAAACCTTTTTTCTTTATGTTGTCAAAACTCACATTTATTATCAGAATCTTTGAATGTTTTAATTTGTAAAATGTATAATTTTGTTTAAAATTTGTAAACATTTTTATGCCTGTGAAACTATCAATTTTCAAATGTTTTCTTCTTAAAATAACCTTATTTTAAAAAATCCAGACTAGAGCAGAATCTATGCATGAAACAAACTTGAAACAGACAGACTAGTCATCAGAATGACGGTCACATAAACAGTTTTATATTGAGAAGTGTTAGGCTTTGCTGCTGTTGCACCAGAACCTACAGATAAAAACGTTGTCATATAGTGATAGTTCACACAGAGAGGGCCTGGAAGTGAAGCTGTTGAAAATAATATTATTTTGTCTCCTTTAGATAACTCGTCTATATTTAAAGTATCTTTACAACAAAATAACAAAGCATTAGCTGTGGCTTTAAGTGTTGAAAAAGAAAATTCTCGCAAGCTAAAGAATGAGAAGATTTTTCTTCAGAAGGAAGTAGAAAAACTCCAGCTTCATAATATCTCTCTTCGTCAAAAACTAACATTTTTGGTATGCTGCAAATAATATCATTTAAACTTAGACCTGCTAAACTAAGCTTTTATCTTTTTTTGAAACTTAATATTACTTCCTAAAGTGATGGCTTAAAATACATGTCTCAGATTTGTGAAGCATATCACCTGACAGCATAGTATTTACATTTGATTTTTTTTCGTAGCTTTTTTTTGAACTATTTTGTCTATCAGTGTTTATATCTATAGCTGTTTTAGTCCCAGGTTCATCTTTATATTTATAGGTATTGAGATGAGTTTATGCTCAATTAAGTCCAAAAAAAAATTGCAGCATAGATTCACCTTTTATATCTTGTCTCTTCTTACATCAGAAGCCACTTAAAATATATTTTTTCTATTCTATGCAGAATAAAACTCTTATCGGAATAGATGCATTTTTGAATGCAAACCTCTTAGCTGCAATAGAAATAAGCAGTCCTTCTGAGGTAAGATTTTTTTTTAACTTTACCATATTGAACTCATCTTCCAGGGTAAGATTTTCAAAGCATCAAATTGAGTGCAATGTTAAAATAATATTTGAGTTGTGAAACATATACCCCAATTCCTTAAAAGTTGGGGTTAAACCAGTATAGTAAAATAGATTGAATTTTACTGTACTGAAAATTTAGGATTTAATCTGGTTTCCAAAGTATCTAAAAGTTAAGTATCAGTTAGTCCGAAAGAAGAATCAGGTGGTTAAAAAGAAAAGCTTAGTACTTCAGTATGAGATGAGTGAGCTAGCTGCCTCCCTTGCTTCATGCTGCAATAAATATGTTACATCTGGAAACTTAACCAGAAAACATAGTCCATGTTAGTCCTTTTGTCATGGAAAAAAACCAATTAGTTTTAAAAAAAGGAAAATACTGTGTTGTCTGTTCTAAACTGTTACTTAGTGTTGCTCTGTGCTTCTGTACATATGATGCAGTTTGCATGAGTTACAGCTACATTTAGAAAGCCTGTACATTCCTTTAGAATATAAATAGCTTACGGATTTTGATGAACTTTGTTACAAAATATTTTGCTTTAAGATTATTGTATATGTTTGAATATCACGTGCCTTCCATCAGTGCATGTATTTTTTTTCCCATTGGTTTTTGTGGGGCTTTTTTCCCCTGTGGGTATTTCCAATACTTAAAACGTAAGAGAATATTTAACTATTTGTACTTCTCCGCTGTTCTTCTTTTGAAAGGATCTTCAGAGTTCCTTTCCTCTGTCAGCTTGCCCAAGTAGCCCTACTGGTGACGAGTTCAGGAGTGCACATCAGTCAGCTCGGTAGGTGGTTGTAACAAATGCCAAAGGTGGTTGGTGTCTGTGGCTTTCTCTTACAGCTAATCTTTGTATATTGTCCTAGGTATTTTTGAGAACAATTTCCTGTCTAATTCAGAAATTACCTGTTTGCAACTTGAAATTTAGAGAGTGGGTGGCTGTTACGCGCTGCTCGCTGGCCGCTCAATGGCCTGGCAGGCGACAGCAACTGTGCTCCGGCAGCGTGGCCAACAGAGTTCAGTTTGGCAGCTGGAAGCCTTCAGTGTGTCTGCCTGAAGGAGGCTCACAGAGGAGCAGGCTGCAGCGAGGTGGTTGCCAAGCGACAAGGCAAGGGCGAGGAATGAAAGAGGGATCCTTCTGTTGCCTTCAATCCCAGTTTTATTGTTTCATGCCGAAAGGGGAGACAACGAGGAAAGGGCCAAGAAGGTCTGTTGCTCGCCCTTTTAAGCAGGGGCGGAGCAAGGGAGGAACAAAGGAATAAGCCAACCAGGAATTGACAAGGGATGATGGGACAAATCACAAAGACATAGGGGAGGAACAAATGTGAATAAACCAATGGGGAATCAAACAATACAGAACTTTCCAGATCTTAATAAATATTCAGTGAGAGGTATGAATAAACATAAAGGGGTAAACCAATGAGTTTTGCGAGAACATAGAGGATTCTGGAAACTAGGGTGGAGACACGGTGAGAGTGACACCTGGTGGGAAGGCACTTCAGTCATCGGCCCCGCCCTCGGGGTCGGAGTCTTGAGTGGGAAAGTCCACCCACTTGATGTCACTCAGCCCCAAGGTGGGCTGGGCCACCGCAACAAGTGGCAGATAAAACTTGTGTTTGGATAACTTGCTGCTTGTTTCATGTGATCTCACCAGCCCAAAGCAGGATTCTGTATCATCAAAAACACATTTGCCCCAAGACAGAACCTGATATCATACTTGAATTCTTGTTTTCTGCTATTATACATTATTAAGGGAACATTTTAAACAATTGAATGTCATGATAAAAAATATAATAAAAATCTTCACAGTAAAATTTCCTCTTTTCAGATCAGTAGAATTGCCAGCAAAGCTTCCTTTCATTGCAACAGCTAATGCAAAACAGCAAGGCAGCCCTTCTCTGGGTGAAACATCAAGTTCTTACAAGTGTACCAGTAATTTGACAGAGGAAATGCATTCGGATCAAGTCAAGTTTGCGTTGCCTTTGCCTTCTGTTACAAATAATCAAAAGTTAATTGAAACAGAGCCCATGGTTGACAAGAATAGATTTTTGAAAGGTATGGTGTTTTTCTGCATAAGTGATTTATTTTTCAAGCTCTCTGAGAATTAGTGTTTAGCAATTCATTACGTTATGTTCAATACAGAAGGTATATTAAGATTCCTAAACTGTAATAAATAATTGAGAAATAAATGTTCGCCCATAAGGTGTCCTGACAGTCATTTATAGAATAATGTTCGTTGAAATTACATAGCTAAGATAACCAAATAATAGCTGAAGTAGTTACAGAAAAATAGACTTTTATTTATGTCCAACTTCAAAAGTCCAACTTCAGTAAATTATGAAATTAGCTTCAGTTTACTAAATTTTTAGGACCAACCATAGAATGCATGTATTCAGTTAAAAAAGAAAAAAAGGTATGTAATTTTCCATACTTCTTGTTCAACTTTCAGTAGTTTTATGCAGATAACTACGCTCTATTCTTTTTTTCCCCAAGCTGCTGAAATTTTTCTCTTTGCAGAAACTCAACTGCATGCAGAATTAAGTTGCGATAGTGCCTTCCTGACTCACGGAAAAAATACACAGTCCTTAGAACAGTCTGAGGAGCCTACAGAACAATATCATGGTAGTTCACTGCCATCCTGTGAACACGTGACTGAAAGAAAGAAAAGTGCAGTACTTTGTAAGTCAAAACCTCAACCTAATATTAAGGATTTTGATAAAAAACACAGGTCATTGAGTCTGCCTCATCATGATATCAACAGTAGCAGCAACGCCAATGATACGAATTTGCAGGAGGGTTCAAGTGACTTGTCTCGCATTATTCCTTCACCTCTTAAATGCAGCAGTGAAAGTAAGACAGATTTTAACAAGCTGCTTTGTACTGACCAGATGAAGCCTGAAGAAACTGTTTATGGTGCTGATATGGAATTGACTGCTAGTGATGCAAGTGAACTACTCACAGTTACAGCAAAAGGCAATTATAAGTTGCACCAAAATAAAAGTAGTAATGCCAGTTCTGACAAAACATTAGTAAATTTCAGAAAAGTAAAAGATTCTAAGAAGAATAAAGAAAAAATTAAAAGCAAGACTGAAGTCCATTCAAATTTGCATGCAGAAGAAAAGCACACTAGGGCTGACAATAGTGAAACTTCAGAAACTTCTGCTTCACAAACTCAGCTATTACAAAGTCAGACAGAGCAGCTGCCTACAGGAAATTCTGTAGAGAAACAGAGTAAAACAAGTAAAGCTAAAGATGCTAGGAGGACATACCAGGTTAATGTAATGAGTCCAAGAAAACAAGAGAAAAATAAAGGAACTTTCTCAGAAATGTTTGGAGAAATGGAAAGCAGAATACAAAAAACAGGCTCAAGCTCATTTGTTAACAAGATCCCGCCAGAAGTTTATTGTGCTGAAAATTTACCATTCCAAGATAACATTTCTGATGTATTGCTTTTACAGGAGGACTTTCTGAATACAAATGAGAAAGATAAAAAACCAACAATAAGCAGGAAAACTTCTCAAAACCCTTCCAAAGCAAACACAGCAAAATCCTGTAGAGAGGAAAGTGGCCAGTATGGAGAATATATTTCAAAAAAATCTCAAACAGCAATAAACCAATGTGACAGCAGCAATATAAAACAAGACCAGAAGAATATTATAAAGAGAAAAAACAACCAAAAAAGTAGTTACAGACAAGGTAGAGAAACTGAAAATGACAGCCCTCATAAAGCCAGTCAGAAAGGAGACCAAAAGAGCAGCCATTTTTCGCCAGGCAGATTAAAACGTACATTGGCAAAGGCCAGCCGGAAAGCATGCATAATACCAAAGGAAAACCTTACACGGTTCTCTGTTTGTAAAAATGAAGATTTAAAAAATAAGGATTCATTGCTTGCAGAGGCTGGAAAGAAAGTAACTGAAACTCAGCAAATGCAAGTAGCTGTAGTTACTCAGAATGGTGCGGCTCTGAATACACCACAAACTAAAGAACAAGTTGATGATGATGCTAACAGGTTAAAGAAAGTAGATTCCTCAGCAGTGGAAAATAAAAACCTCCACATTAGTAATTCTCCTGATAAGCAGGTAAAGCAGAAACAGAGGTTTAGTTCTGGTATTACTGAGGCCAGACGAGAAGAAAGTTGTTTCAGGCATATTGACCAGGGGGGTCAGAATATTTTGGATGACCAGGAAGTCCCTCACAAAATTACTTCCTTTGTGAGTAAGTTGAAGCCTGTGATTGAAGCTGAATACTGTAAGAATAAGCCATTTAAGGCAGATAGCTCTTCCCAAGAAGGTCTTTCCAGTGTGGAGCTCCCAGCTCTTGATAACCACAATTCTTCCATCAACTTCTCTATACTGAAAAGCTCTGAAATCCATCGGCAAAGTGATTGTAATGAAGTACTGGATGCTGAAAAAGCAGAACAAAATGTGGTTCATATTTATAAACAGAGTAACAAAAATTCTCTGACACCTTGTCATGGTAAGTGTGTGGGCTAGAAAAAGCAAGGCATTTTGAATTAGGTAGTGCCTGAAATAGTGGTAACATGTCTTCTCTTAATTCTGTCCTCTCATTGCTTGTTTAGAGAGGATAAAACAGGAGTGGAAAAAGGTAAGACTGAAAATCACCAAAATCTTCTGTATCATGTATCAATCACAATATCTTTTTAAATTTTGGTAACTAATATCCTTGTTACTTTTCAGTATATCCCAAGATGATACTTAGTAGGGCAGATGTAAGTAGGCTACGTTTTTGAGAAGCAGTTTTAGTTAAAGTATGTATTCCTTTTTTGAAGAATGTAATGGAATTCAGAAAGTTGAGGATTGAAAGATAAAATAGCTTGAGCTTTTAGACAAGTGAAACAAGACAGGACTACACTGTTCCCTTTTAAAATGGAAAATATAGCTGGACTTAAAGATTTCATTTTTGTTTCTTTAGAAACACTGCAATTAACAGGAATTCTGTTACCTAACAAAAGTATGTTGAGTAGGTTTTTCTATAACCTGCCAATGTACAAACTTTGATGTGACAATCTCTTTTTTTAAGTCAGATGTAGTCCAGAAGATAGGTTTAGATTCTGCTATAATAAATTCAGTTATTATAATGCAATGTAATGGAGTTAATGGAATATATAACTAACAGATCTATACAAGAGTTTAAATACACTTTAGAACATAGCTTTGAAATTTCATAGCATTAGGGGTCTATTTTGTAAACATACTTGTTCTCAACAAGTTCCTGTTTATTTCATGGTCTCTGAGAAAGCCCCAACCCCTAGACAGTATCCTAAGTCAAATTTATAGTTTGAATCCCAGGCTATTAAACTAATACTGCCTTGGCTTCATTTGAATGCTAGGACACAATGGCCAGAAAAATCTCCTATTTTACGTGAGCACAGAATAGGAACACTGGCAGAATGAGACCATTGTGTGAGGTATCAGTCTTTGTAATTTGCAGTTGCATCTTCTCATCTTCAGTTCCTTCTTCGGAAAGTGGAAAAAGGATCCCATAATTTTAGTAGCTTTGATGGTAAATTAGTAAGCCCTTGTGATCAGCAGTATCAAACACTGCTGACATAAAAAGCAAGGCAATTATTTGATGTTCATCCATTTAAGCATGGTTCCAAAAACAGTTTTCATCCTAGATCCAAATCCAAATCTTGAATTGAAAGGTTGCTATGCTCATTTTTTACACATAGACCCAAAAAAGAAGGCATAAAGCTGGAAAATGCGGAACTAAAGAACTCTTGTACAGCTTAACTCTTCAGATTATACACTTGTGCTCTCCCCCTGTGTTCAAGGCCATGAGCTGTGTGCAGTGCTACTTTTGTAAATGCCATAAGGGAGTCTTAAGCAGTCAGCTGCAAACTGCAATGCTTGCAGGGCTTTCTGAAATGTCCCATGAGCCAAGGCAGACCTCAAACAGCTCCAAGTTTGTATAGGATGAAAGCTGCTCTAGTGGCATTTTCTTTGATCATCTATCCCTCTTTGTGTTGAGTATCTCTAGCATAGGAGCAGTAACCAATGTACTTGTATTAAGAAATAGATATTAAAAATAATTATTAATTGAAGCTTACTTAATGATTCAGAAGCTATTTAAAATGAGGCATATAAACTACTGTGTTTACAGGGAGAAAAGCTTTCCAAGATCTGACAAATACTAGTATACAATTTTGCACTTCTGTGCCTAAATCCCCCCAAACTTTAGAAGACTCAGCAGCACCACTGAGACGAGGCAGACCCACTATTTGCTACAAGGAACCCAATCTACATAGGTAGGTACATGTATACTGGGGCTTTTGTTCTCGTCTTTTGTGTGTGTAACTATCCCCAGTAGAGATTGGTTGTTAAACCCCCAAATAAACAGTTGAACTATGACAAATGTTTTGCAAAGATACTCCAGTGTTGATATAAAGCTTTTCCAGTTAGTGTGGCAGAATTTCCAAGTGTCAAAGTAAGACAACAATAGTATTCAAATTCTAAAATATAGTTTGTACTAATAGAGAATAATAGTGAACCTTAATGTTTATCATGATATAAACCCCTTTAGAAATTAATAATTATAAATGTTATACTTTAAGGTAAATTATACCATAATAATGTCCCTGTAATCTTGTCAAATGGAAAGGAAATTTATGTACTGATATTATATAATTCAGTAGTTTTGCTTTAACTAGCTGCATGTAATATAAGAAATCATTTAAGATATATTAATTTTATAATTAGCTATATTAGATATGTAATTTTATAATTAACTTGCCTCTTAATATTCTTAGCAAATTTAGTGGCACAGGATTTTATAGGTTATTAAATGACAAGACATAAATTGTGTAATAACTCTTAAAATTTAAAAGACAATTTTAAAGCCTAATTTCCATTAAGAAAATGAATGCACTTGCACTTACATTAATAGATCTAAATATAAATGGACCTTTATGTTCATACTTCTGAAAATATTCTGCGAGTTTCTGCCAGAAAGCTGGTTGAGTTTTGTTTTGTTTGGATTTTTTTAAAGTGTAATATTTATTTAAGGAACAGTTATGCTGTGTTGAGTGTGTGTTAGTAGGATGCGTATTCATGAGGTAAAGAGAGTAGCAAGGCTTCCTTGTATTAGTGTTGAGAGTGCAATGATTATAGCAACTTACTTTATGATAAAGGTGTAAAAAGAGTCTTTTTTTTCTGGCAATACTGTGGCAGGAAAAGGAGATAAATGCACAAACTGAAAAAAAAATAGACCACTATTCTCATACAACCTCAAAATATTTTTTTACTTGTGTAAATAAGCTAACAATTGAAGCAGTGAGACTGAGGAAAAGTAGGAGCTAAAACTAATGTAGGAAGTGTCTTCACTTTACCACTCGCAATTCAGAAATATTTATGCCACATAACTTGTAAAAAAAATTGGAAAGGGATTAGAGTCATACTTTTATTCTACTAATTGACTTATATGCTAAAATGCTCTAGTATTATATATCAACACATTGACACTCTTTTACCTCAAAATGATAAGGTTCTGTATTTCTGAGAGATGGTAACTAACAACAGAAAAAAATGTTGATGTCAGTCAAGATTTTAGATGATTGTCTCCTCTTTATATTTTAGTTAGAATTATACTGGCCTGAATGGGTGCTGTTAAGTGTTTGGTTTAAATAAGTTTTGAATTTTGTTTTATAGGAATATCACATCCTAATATGATAGAGGTCACATAAAAAGACTAATATTTCTAGCATTATTTTGGAAAGCAGTAGTTATCTGTCTTGCTTTTTCAGACATTCTTATTTTCCATAGATTTAATTTCTTTCGTGTATCAAGCTTTCATTGATACTATTTACCATTATAATTGTTATTATGATTACATTACTCTATTTGCAGAGGTGCTTGATGATATTCATATGTGATGTGTTTTTTCTTTACAGCAAATTAAGGCGTGGGGATCGATTTACAGATACACAATTTCTGCATTCCCCAGTCTACAAAGTAAAAAATAAAGGAAGTTTTAAAAGCAAATCAAAATTTAATTGAAGAACAGAGAGTTGCCTTTATGAACAATACTTCTAAAAATGGGTACAATTGTTTATGTATATATGTAAATGTTTAGCAATACAGAGTGTTTGTTGTTCTTTGATTAGTAAAGGTCTTCCACAGTCAAGTTTTCTGGAGAAGAACCTCTATAAAAGGGGCACAGAATACTTTACTGAGGAAGGCATGTACAGGTTAGGCTCACTCATGTTTTGCATTTCTGGTCAGTAATTTATAATCTGTTCAAATGGTTTGGAGCACTTCTTAAATTGTTAGAAAAGCATATGTTTTAATGAGAAATAAAAATAAACCAGCTTTGGGTATTGTACTGTGAGTTTTTCATACTTATTTTGAGTAGAAACATTTCTCAGTGCTAGTTGGAACAGACACACGCCTCTCAAGTTTTTAGGGATTTGTTGAAATAGTTGGAGATAGTCCCTCTTTTTTTGGTAGTTGACTTTTGGATTTGACAGAATTACACTGAGATTTGAATAAGGAAGTCTCATTGAGGAATAATGGAGAGAAGTCTAGCGTCCACAGTATGTGCCACAAGCACTGCAGTAGGAATTCAGTGGGAAATAGGATCCAGACAAAGCAACACCTTGAGTTTCCAATTGGGAGTGCTAGTGTGACGAGTAATACAATCACATCATACCCTTCAGCTTTTTTGTACTGCTTCCCCTCTGCATCCCATAATATGCTGTCAGCTGACAGTTTTCTGGCATTATCTGATTTGTAGATGCTGCCAGGTGCAGGCGATAGCTCACTACCCACACAACTCCTACACATTACAATGGATAAGGTTCAGGTTAATTTTGCAACAGAGAGCCATTTTTAATGAGATAGAAATAAGTTAACTTATTTTGGTTATAGGTGGTGGTTCTTCACACATACGCAGTAGATGTTACTGGTTTTCATGGGCTTAAAAATTGATCAGACACATTAATGGAAGAAAAATCTATGAGAAATTACCAGAAACACCATTTCTGGCGCAGGATGTTCCTGAATTGCAAATTTTTGAAGGCTGGAAGATGGCTCTGGTGAAGCCTTACTATGCCTTTGACCAATTTTTATACATTTTCCAAGGACATTGTCTGTTGAAACTTTGAGACCAGTTCTTTGGTTAGCTTGACCTTTTGTCTGATACAATATGTCTCCTTTTAAGAGGTGCAACTGATACTTTTAGATTTATAATATATTTTTTAAAAACATGTTCTTAAAATATAATATGTTCTTTAATAATTATAATATATTCCTAAAAGCATTCTTAAAAATGTACTGTTTGTCCTTTATTGTAGATTCCATTGTCAGCTGGGAATCTGATGGAGAAAATAGTCCTTTAACACGTGTTAAGGTGGTTGGGAGTAGCTGGCATTGATTTACAAACAGAAGTCAGGCTTTATGAACCTGATAGTCTTCTACAACTAGCTTGGTGGGTGAGGGTAGAACAGTAGATGCTTGTCTCAGTTATAGTAGGGCTTTTCACATCATCTCTGATAACATTCCACAGACAAACTGACGAAGTAGGGGTTTGTTAAGTGCACAGTGAGGTGAGTTGAAAACCTAGAGGGTTGTGATTAGTGCCAAATGGTCCCACTGGAGGCAAAACATTAGAGCTCCTTAGGGTTTTGTACTGCTGCCAGGAGTGTTTAACACGTTCACTAACAACCTGTATGAGACAGTGCACCCTACATAAATCTGCAGTTGATACAAAACTGGAAAGATTGGCTGAAATACCAAATGGTTCTGTCACCGCTCAGAGGGATCTGGACAGGCTGGAGAAATGTGCTGAGAGGAATCTCAAGAAATTCAACAAGAGGAACCTACGTCCTTCTCCTGTGAGTTGCCAGAATTTCAGCTGCGTATTTTAACAGAAAAGTGAGTCATACATATCAGAATACACTCCTGGATAAAGCTTTCGGGTGTGTCCATTCTAAATGTAAGTCTTGAACTATAACCATAAACACTAAGAGGCATAAACGTATTATTTATGAATACTTAAGTAATACCACAACTATTTCCTGCTGTTGGTATTTTATTATGGTCTGTAGCCCTAAAGCAACTTCCTCAAGATCCTGTAGGACATTCCATGTATGAATTTAGAGTTGAATATATCACTAGTGAGAAAGTTTACAAAGAAGACCTTTATTCCCTAAACAGAGAGTTGTCTAGCTGTGGTTACCAATTCCAGAGATCATGTAAAGATTGTAAATATACACCAATAATTAGAGCAAGGTGTTCTCATCTAGAACCTTTCTGTACAAATAAAGTATTCAATCAGTGTGGAAATTCTTCCAATAAAAAAATTATCACCCAGGCAATGTGATCTGCATTACAAAACAGAGCTGTTAAAATTAACTGGGAAGTTTCAGCAGACTTTTTTCTTTCTGAAACATGCTGTGTATGTTACCCCATTAGCAAGACAATTATGAAGAGGTGCAGAAATGGTTGGGAAGATAGATTCTATCCTTATGCAATGTTATTTGTTTAAAAGAATTACACATAGAAATTATTATGCATTTTTCCTTGGTTTTTATTACCAAGTTTGTAATTAATTTATTTTTAATTGAAATGTTCTTGCTAGGTTCCACTATTTATCAGCATCACCAGCTGTGTCATTAGAAAACCTCAAGAAATACCTGTTAAAACTTGTGTTCCCAGTGCTGGCACTGCAGCAGCAAAACACAATGGTTTTTAAAATGGTTTCCCTCTACTGCCTGGGGTTTGAAACCAGAAGCATGTTTTTTACCTTCCCAGAAAATAAATAATCTCTTTGGGGATGGGCTTAATTATTTTTTCAGTGAAGGTGCTGTTGTTCCACACAGCCTCAGGTGTTACCAGCTAGACTGCTAGGGTGTTCCAAATACAAGCACGTAATTTTCAATAAAAGTATAAGGCCTAGGGCTTTAAGCCTTCATTTCCTCCATTCTTTTTAGTACAGATATCTTTCAAAGTAAAAAAGGATAAAGAAAATGGCCTGAAGATCCACAGAAGTTACTTTAAGTAACTCTAAAATCATATTATTGCTACTGCCCTTCTTTCCTTGTTTTCTCCATCCTTACTCTTGTTGCTCAAATTGATGTTCAATAATAGAATACAGAGAAAATTTACTTTGTTATTTCCTAGTGTCAGGAAAATTAATCCACAAACACCAGAGGTTTATGTCCAAAAAGGAGACAGCGGAGTCCTGTAACTTTATTTGAATAAAGGGAGAGGTCATGGGCGTTTCGCATGGGGTCTCTCAAATTGTTAGGAGGACACAGCCTCCTTTTTCTCCTAATTTCTCAGGCACATTTCCCTCTCTTTTCCCCCCTTGGCTGAGGTACTTGAGAGGTACAGACTTCTTGAATCACTTAATACAAACCCCCTTTCTAATGTGTACCCCCTCCCCCCCCATTCTTTTCCTTGTGTCTCTGTTCTTTTTCTCTAAATCCAGGTGTTAGCACAGTCTTGAGTGAGTAGCAGTTCTTGTCAGTTTAGTGGAATTCCTATGGATTTTATGGTTCCTGCCATTGCTTCTTTCACCTCTCAGTATCTGGCTTTATCTACCATCAGGCCCACAGTTTGTTTGTAAAGACACCTCCTTCTCATCCTTTCACTAGGTTGCATTTCTTTTAATTGTTACACAAAATGATCACATAAAAGCAGCATAAAGAATGTTGCATTGTCTTTGAACCTTCACTAGATGTGCTTGTTTTACCAGGTCATTTGAAATATTCGAAGCTCTTTCCAGGAAAATGATGTAAAAGCAGTTCATGATTTTTGACATAAAAACCAATTTGTAGCCATCACCAGGAATTAGGATAATTTTGCTGAGGATAAGGTAATTTGAACTTCTTTTTATAGCTTCAAATGTGCTTTGTCTCATGTTTACTCAATCTAATTTCTTCTCTTTTTTTGCTTTTAATAGTTTACACCTATAAAGATTTTTGTTTGATGTTTTGTAGGAAGTTAATTCCATATATTTTGATTATATAGAAAGAAGAAACCCTTGCCCGCACAAGTAGCCCTTACAAATGGTTATGATACCTGGACCTTACTGCTGATTATTTTGTGAATGCAAATATAACCAAAAATCCCATTGATCTCATGATCACTACATTGCTGGATTTTATCTCAATTTGAAATTACTCTTGGAGATTTTGTTATAGGAACCTGACAACAGGAACACCTGTGTCCTTTGAGAAAGTGTGAGGTATGGCTTAGCTTTTGAACACTTAAATAACACCTTTAAAGGCTGCAGTATATACATATTTGTAGCCAGCTCGAGCTGTTGAGAACAACGGCCGTGTTCCCCCTCGGGTCGGGCTGTGCCGGCGGGGCGCGGGAACCCCTCCGAGCGGCCCCGCTCTCCCCGCCCGCCCCGCTGAGCCGCGGCCCCGCCCTGCAGAAAGAGAAGCCTCCAGCTGCACGAGCTTCCCTGCTGCTCTCGGTTCTGGGGCTGCGAACGATGGCTCTGCAAGGGGCCGCGGCGGCTGAGGAGCTCATTTTCTATGTGAACGGGAGGAGGGTAAGTATAGACCGGAGAAAGAGGGGCTGCTGTGCCAGAAGGAACCGCGAAGGGCACAGATTTGGCTTCCTCAGACTTATTCATGCGGGTGTAACCGAATCCTCACACAAACCTCCAGAAGAACAGACATGGTTGCATCCCATTTTGGCTAGCTCTGCTGTGTTTGGGAGAAAAAACGAGTCAAAGTGAAACACACTTCCAGCTAGGTATCAAACTTGGCTGGTAAGCAAACCACTTTTTTCATTCGGATGTGTCTGGCTTCTCGTCTTTGATGGTGTCAGGTTTTCAGAGGCACAACTGAAAGCAAGACTCCAGTGCCCAAATTTGGACTATTGACCATAAAGATAATATTGCAAGGATTGGTTGTTGATCCAAAGCAACTGTACAGAACTAGCTGATTTTAAGTGATGGAATAAGAAATACTGTACTCAATCAAGAATGTGGGTGTTTCTGTTGCTCTCTGCTGTCAGTTTTTTACAGAAAGTGAAAGTTAATATAAATAAAACTAGAAAAGAAATTGCTACTGCCGATAGCCTTACAGGCTTCCTCTAGTGTTTATTCCAGTACATCAGAGTGCCAGGGAGACTTTAAAATCTGCAAATCATTAGTTAGTTTGTTATGCTGTCCCTAAAGTTCTGCTGCATTTTTATTTCTAGTGTGGCTGAAGGTCAGTTCCCCCAGTATAACATTTCACTGAGCAGCAGTTATTTTTAGTACTTGCAAGGTACTTTTAGTGCTAACACTTCTTTTCTGGAAACATATCTATCTGAAAAGGAATTTCCAGAAGGAACCCAAAGTCTCCTGCGGTGTTTGGCAACTAGTGTAGTTCTATGAGAGGGAACCAGTTAAGGATTCTCCTCTAGCTTTGTAGGAATGTAGTCTGTGCCCTGAATTTTGGAAAACCTTGGTTTCTTACTTAAAGCCTGTTTTTACTTTCTTACTGTAGATAATAGAGAAAAATGCTGATCCTGAACAAATGCTCTTGTCTTATCTGCGAAAGAGGCGTATCCTTTTCTTGTCTGTTCTCTAAAGTCATTCATGTGAAAGCCTTATTCAAGCAAAATTTCCATAAATTTTAATTCAAGGCTTAATTACCAGATTAAGGAAGTTGTGATTCCTTTAAGATAGATCAACCATGCTAAATGATGTCTCTTTCTTGATCCAAATATTCTTCAGTTGAGCTGCTGTACTTTTAGCCTAGTTTCTTCAACACACAAAGTTATGCCATCAGGCACAAATGATTATGTGTCTGTGTTCCTCCCCTTCCACCTCATAAAGAAGTCTAAAAATCTAGTGGTCAGTATACAAAAAGCTTGACAGAATAGAAGTCTCCAAGTTTTGTAATAGTCTCTCTCCTGGTAAAGGGGAGATCTTGTGATGAGAACCTGAGGCTGATGGAATTTTGAGGGGCACAAAGTCATCTTCCTTTTGGTGGCTTTGGAACATTAAATTAGCTGTTTGTTGGTTCACAGCTTCAGATTGACTACTGTTCCAGATTCACAGAAATGAGCACTTCTCTCAGAAGTGTGATCTTTCAGATGAAATGCAAGGCAAATATCCTGACTATAAATGAGCCTTCTGGGAGAAACTGGGATATTGATTTTTAGTGTCACTGGAATTTCAGATAATTAGCTGGTTTGCCTGTTACACATTTCTTCCTTTCATATTTTCACTTGGAAAACTATTTTTCACTTCCCTTTTCTGTCCCAACTTACTCTTCTTCCAAAATAAGTCATAATCAAGTTTTCTGTTCTCTTGAGAAGAGGATTTTGGTCATGTCACTCCTTCGCCTCAATCTTGCTTTCATTGCAAATTTTATTCCAATATAGAGAGAAGTCCGATACATATGCTATGATACCAAACTGATTCTATGTTCCTTAGAGGTTTAGGGAAAAAGGCGGTCTCAAGCCTTTGAGCGGAATAAAGACCAGAATGGAACTACATAATTATTTTCCCTAATGACAGCATTTTCAGTCCGTCTTACAGGAACTAAGTATGGCTGTGGAGGAGGTGGCTGTGGTGCCTGCACGGTGATGATATCAACTTATGAGCCAGCTTCCAGGAAGATACGGTATCCTTAACAGAATATTTTGAAAACCACAGAGAATTTTATGATTGTAGATACCATTTCCAGATATGAAACTTTAAAAACAAAGTTGTAGAACCTTTACTTAATAGTAAAAGAATCTAGAGGAAGAGTCACTGTAATCCAAGAAGAGAATGCTGTTGGTTCAGCTATATTGTAAATTTGCTGAACTATTATACTCAAGTGCTTGACTTACTTATAAATACTGACAGCCCCTGCAAGGAGGTTTTAGGAGGCATTAATTTAAGACTCTTTGGCATGACCACTGGAATGTGGCTCCTACCTGCAGCTCTGTACGGTGGTTTAACTCCAGCTGGTAACAGGACCATGTTGCTGCTCGCTCTCTCCCCCCAGCTGGATGGAGGAGAGAAACAGAAGGGTAAAAGAGAAAACTCATGGGTTGAGAAAAGACATTTTAATAGATAAAGCAAAAGCTGGTTGTGGAAACAAAGTAAAGTAGGTAATTTACTCACTACTTCCCATCATCAGGCAGGTGTCCAGCCATCGCCAGTAACCATCATCTGTAATGGTTACTTGGGAAGACAAACACAATCACTCCAAACCTTCCACCCATTCTTCTTCTTCCCTTGACTCTAAATGCTGCACATGATGCCTTATCGTATGGAATATGACTTTGGTCATTTTGGGTCAGCTGTCCCATCTGTGTCCCCTCCCAATTTCTTGTGTGCCTCAGCCTCCTCATTGGTGGGGTGGGCTGAGAAGCAGAAAAGACCTTGACCCTGTGTAAGCCCTGCTCTGCAGTAACGAAACATTCCTGTGTTATCAGCACTGTTCTCAGCACAAATCCAAAATACAGCCTCCCACTGGCTACTCTGAAGAAAATGAGCTCTATCCCAGCCAAAACCAGCATACTGTCATATGATTGGTGGGAAGGTAGGGTAGGCAGAAGTTTGAGTCTTACCAGTCCTTTAATACTGAACTCCATCCCTTTCACCCCACCCACAAAAAGAAATATTTTGAAACTCAAAAGCCAAGTTTCATTAAGCTAAAAATTGGAATAAATTGCTTTTAAGTTGAGAAAACTCCAATCAAATTGTTAAATGATTACATGACATTGTGTATTGAAGTGTTTATTAGGTGGGGAAAAAAAGCGTTCCAGTTGTCCTTTTGTACAGTTGCATTTCATTGGAATGCAACACAAATGAAAATGTTTAAAGGTAATGAAAGAGCTGAAATTAAAGCAGTCAGACTCTTGAAAAGAAACATTTCAACTGTATTAAAAAAAAATTATTAAAATTATGAAATTTTTTGAAGAGTTTTCATTTTGTGTTGTTCCTATTTAGTATGATACTTATTTTACACCAGAATTTGGATCAGAAGTTTGATTATAAACTTGAAGCAATAATTCTTTACTTCCTTCCAATGACTACACCAATCCTCCCTTCCCTGTCTTCATCCTCCAAAATACAGCTGACAGATTGCCTGTGGGCAAGAGAGACAAGAGGGCAATTAGAAAAGACTGAAGTATTAAGGAAGATGTAAAGTCTATGGAACTGTCCTCATAGATACGTTTTTAAACTGGGGACAAGAGTCATAGCTAGAAAGTGATCCCTTCTCATTCCAAATGTTGATAGTGGCTGCTTTGTAAGTATGAACTTTGTCTTGGTTGACTGAAAAATAGTATTCACACTTGTTTATTAAAATAATATTTATGTTCTTTATTCTCCTTTATGTTCCAAAGACACTATTCAGCCAATGCATGTTTGCTTCCCATTTGCTCCTTGTATGGTGCAGCAGTGACTACAGTGGAAGGTGTTGGAAGTACAAAAACCAGGATTCATCCAGTTCAGGTGAGAGTACAGTATCACCATACAAAAGGATTACTGATTTCTTTTTTGTGTGGGATGGCTTTAGTGACAATGCTTTTAGGGCATGGGAATTTGTTAAGATGGTCACTTTCCCTGCTAAATGACAACAGAGGACAACATTGGTTTCTGGTGGTTGTTTGATCAAGGCTGATGACATATGGCTCATAGTGGATCTTACTTTAATATTGACAGTCTGATCAAGTAGCTGGTATGTAAGGATTGTTGGAGTGAGTCAGGCTTTGCTGTGGTTGGGTTAATGGCAAATCTTGGACAATGTCCCTTTGGCTCATGTTTTAGTATAAATGCAAAAAAGACAGAAGTCCACTGAAAGTTAATTAGCTTTGTTAGTGCCTGAACACCACACCCAAAATAATTATTCTCATTCGATATTGCTTGAAGTGTTTTACTTCAAAAGTCTGATTTACTATGAAGGCAACATTCTGTATGGCATCTGCCATTTAAGAGAGCATTCATTAGAATGGAGATGAGTGCTGGAAGGAGTGCTGTTTGTGGTATTTCATTTCAGGAAAGACTTGCCAAGTGCCATGGCTCCCAGTGCGGTTTCTGCACACCTGGAATGGTGATGTCCATATACACTTTGCTAAGAAACCACCCAGAACCAACTTCGGAGCAGATGATTGCAGCTCTGGCTGGTAAATATTGCCACTTTTTAGTTTGCTGGTGTGTCCCTGAAGCATTTCTTCAGACGCTTTGTGTATGTGAGTGCCTGTGTGAGTACACATGCCTGCGTGCATGGATGATGTACTCTTACAAATTGTGCTTCTCAGCAGAGTTGCTACTGGATGCAGACCTGTATTCCCTGTCATTCTTTTCTCATGGAAAATGAAACATGGAGCTGTGGATTTTTTGAGGTGTTCAAAGCATCTCCATATGTGTATTTTGAAGTGCTTTAAATCAGATGAGGAAAAATGATGTCATCTTGGAGAAGCAGCTGCATCTGGGTATCTCCAAGGTCCCTTTATATCTGGAGCTGAGAATGTCATAAGCCTTGCAGAACAGCCCCTTTGCAGGAGGATTAAAACAGATAAGGCAGAGAGATGCAGACTATCTTCACTAAGGGAAAGTGTGAGCATTTATTGTAGGTAAAATAGCCTTCTGTCATCTGTTGTGCTCTAGAGTCACAGTGGAGCCAATGACATTTCCTGTTGCTGTGTGGTGAACTTAGAGGTATAATGTTAACTCCTTTCACCTCTAGAAAAAAGTCAGGGGGAAAGAGAACAGCATCTTGAGCAGGTGAAGGATATTGTACAATCTCTTATTCTCCTGCATACTGAGCTGTAGCCAGCATTCACTCTAGTGCAGATCTCAAGTATTTCATACTCCCCTTGAAACAACCATATTTTTTGTCAGGAGCTGCAGGGTCCTAAGTCTTGTGACACTGTTCTTTTTCGTCTTTCTGAGAGCTAACACTTCTCCTTCAGCTTCAGAAACACAAGACTCACATAAAGACATGACATTCTAAAGCCACGAGCTTTAGAGCAAAGCTTTTTCTGACTGGTTTCGTTTCTTCAGGGAACTTGTGCCGCTGTACTGGATATAGGCCAATCCTAGATGCCTGTAAAACCTTCTGTAAGGTAAGAAGTAGTGGCAATAGGATTATGAGATTGGGCCTATCAGTGTATATGCATATACAAGCCATCAAGGTTTTCATTAAGATCGCCACTTCCCTCTGTTAAGAGATGTCATTCTGAATAAATAGCCTAACGCATTAAAAAAACTGATTAACACAAATGGACATGGTGTCTAGCCTGGATTATGAAGAATGATCTGAAGTAACTCCATGTGGTTTACTGTGGGTTAGTACCGGTATGAATAAAAGCAGAATTTCAATCCAGGTTCTTAGTAATTTATCGTACAATGCAATGTGTCAGAAACCTGCAGAGAAGAAATGGGAGTGAACAGCTGGTAAAGGAAACAATACAGACCATCTACATCTGCTCTCACAATGTCAACTGAATTCCACATAGTATGAATTATTTTGTATTATGGACTTCAACATGTGATGATTTAATTTTTTTTTTTTATATCACTTCTTTAACAATTAATTCTTCTAATTCAACTTGTTCTTAAACTTCATCTAGAACTTTACCGAAATATAGAATCACTCTTATCAGCATTAACTCATTGCCATTCTGAGCAGTATTTCACTAATGGGATATTCCTGTTTTAGGAATCCATTTGTTGTCAAAGGAAAGCAAATGGAAAGTGTTGCTTGGATCAAGAGGAGAATTTGTTTGACAATGAAGAGAAGGTAAAGTTTTAAGTATATTGCTTACCCTACTTCAGTATAAAACTTAGAGAAAAAATATTGCATATATTATTTGATAAATAAGGTGTTTATTATTCCTCACAAGAAATTTGGAAATATTTTGAAAAATGGAGGATTCTACGTGTATATTTGTATGAGGAGGCAGTGATATGTCAGATAGTTGGTATAAGGTAGTTTGGATCTCTAGAGTTGGGATTTGAACAGCTCTTCAGGCTCAGTAATATTAATAGCCTCAGCTCTACCCATACAGTTAGAATTACATTGTGCAAGACTTTAGGGCACATGTGAAATTTGCTTAAATCAATGATCAGTGATGGTCCGAGTCTAAGTACTGATCTCTTAGGAAAACTGCTCACTTGATTCAGAAGAATTGATAGGCTCTTAAAAATTAGAGCTATGATTGTGATTTTATGTGAAACCTCTTATCCATGAATATATTTCACTTTGTTTTCAACTTTCTTTCAGTGGTATCTGATCTACTTCTTTGGGTTTTGAGTACTCTAGGTTGGCATGAAACTACTTTGTTATAGTAGAACTACAGGGAGCCTGTGCTTAGTCCTTCAGTTGCTTGCTTCTTGACTGTCATTTGTGTCAGCAGTAAAATTTAAGAAAATGTTCTGAACACTTCTTTCACCTCAGCACCTCCAAATGATGCATGGTGGTTTAACAACAAATTCAAACGATAATGAAATGGCTAATTTTTTACTGACTTCAGTGTGAGTCTCCTGGTTTGGTTTTGCTTTTGCTTCTGTTGTATGAAATTAATGATGAGAGAAAATTCTCGGTCTTTGCTTGTCTTCTTTTTAAGGTCTCCACTAGCCTGTTTTCGACAGATGAATTCCAGCCCTTAGATCCCACCCAGGAGCTTATATTCCCTCCAGAACTAATGGTAACTAATGGTAACTTTTGCTGCTTAGACACTGTTCTTAAGCTCTGTTCAGAATTAATTCTTAAGTCCAGCTTAGCAGTAATTCATCAGAAGAAATGTCAAAACATTTTAATGTCAAAATATTATTATACTTCTTTTTGGTTTTTGTCCAGGAAGCTTATTGAATATTCAAATACCAAAAAAAATCGTATCGGGAAAATGAAGTTGCAGAGTTAGGCATTAGGTGAAAAGACAAAGAAGCAACCTAAATGGGGTTTTCAGTCCAGCAGTTGAAGATACATATACTTTACAGCAAACTGAATGGCAAACACTTTTTAACATTGGAAAACAGTTTTGTGGCTTAATAGTTTTGTTAGTCTTTTCTCAGATAGCCACCCAAATCAGGGAATGTTTAGCCCCAGTGACTAAGGTACGCCAAAGATATAAACCGCTGGAGTGGAAAGTGTTAGGCATCCCTAATTATTGACAGCAGTATTTACCCTAGAAAAACTGAAAGCCGTTTGTTTTACTTTATTGTCAGTGTAGAGATTCAAAGCCAAACTCTCTGTAGTTAGCTGACTGCTTCTGGAGAAATGTTGATAACTGTAGGCCAGGAGTTCTTGACTGTGTGTTTGTACCAGCACTGGTTCACAAGCTATTCCCAAGTGATCAGTGAACAGTGCTGGAACAGCCAGAGACACTTAAGTGCGTGCATAATCTAGAAAGGGATGCTGCTGTCAGTGTCATTGGTGACCTCCAAGCAAGCTAAGTGGGCATCACCTCCCTAAGTATTTTTTATCACTTTTCTAACAGTTTTAGCAATTGTTGGATCTATTCCTACATCTTTTTCCTGGGGACTATTTATTATCAGTCTTATTACCCCATTGGAATGACTTGAACACATTTCACCCACACAGTCTAGAATTTTGCCACTGTGCAAAGAGCCAGCATAATATTTCTGTCCCATTTTTGTCCAGTTTTAAAGGATTAGGTAGAACTGCTGTTAAGAACGTTCTTGACTTTTTGTCTAGTATCTATTAGACCTCATACCTGTCTATTTGTCTAAATATTTAAATCTGCCATATTTCTCCATCAGAGAATGGCAGAAAATCAACCAAAAAGAACTCTGCTTTTTCGTGGGGAGCGAGTGACGTGGATTTCTCCTGTAAGCTTGGATGACCTACTGGATCTGAAAGCTGCCCACCCTGAAGCACCTCTTGTGGTTGGGAACACCAGTGTGGGTATGTATGTGATCAGAATGGCTCTTGTTGCTGTAGTTCCAGTGTTCATGAGAGGAGTGGGGCTACATTTGTCATTCTTTTTGCATCTTCATTCTTAAGCTTGTGTTCCACTACATGGGAGTTGTCATTACGGAAAAGCCTTCTGTATAAGTCTATTCTTATCTTGTAGGACCGGAGATGAAATTTAGAGGTGTGTTCCATCCAGTTCTTATTGCTCCTGCAAGGATCCCAGATCTGAATGAGCTGAAATACACAGATGATGGTCAGTAGACTTTATTCAGAAATAGGAGACTTCTTTGCAGTAAGGAATGCTGCACCATTCCATAGTACTGAAGGTGTGAAGTGCTGTGCAGCTCGTTCCTAAGCATGCTTGGGTCTTTCCCAGGTCGAGGGGGCTGTTGCCAACATTCCAGTGCAGGATGGTTTTCTCTTCGTGATGCAGTGCAGAGCTGACCAGCAATATAATCTTGGGCCTTAGTGCAAGGGTGATTATTCTGGTAATACTGGTTCTGGTGCCAAGTCATGCAGTATTTGCTTTGTGATTGCTGTGCCAGGCTCTGCTGAATAGCAGAAAGAGACCCATATGAAACCACAGGGAGAGTTAGCAGGTGGCAATGTTGTTTACTTTAGAAAAAAGGCTGTGATTAAACTGGCATAGCTAATATGCATTAACTAATCTTGTTCTCAATCCTAACAGCATTAATTATAATAGGTTAAAAATTTTGTACCTCAACTTACGTGTTTATAATAAGCATGGAGGTTTTTATAGTTAAAGGTACACTAAGTTTTGGGTTTTAAATAAATTCTGGTGGATTAGAAATACAACTAGAAATAGGTTTCAACTTACTATAATAGTCTAAATTAATTGAATAAAAATTACCTTGGACAAGTTTACAGCCAAAGTTATAAGGAAAGTCATATCTGATGAAATTACTTCCTATATGCCTGAAGCCACTTTTTTAAAGTGGTAAACTGTGTTTGATAGTTCTGTCATTGCATTTAAAATATCTATTTTATTTCAGATCAGTCATCCAGTTCTATTCAAAGGCTAGTTTGTCCTTAGCTGAAAAGTAGCTAGGAATTGAAAAGAAGCTGGGAGAATGCTTACTGCTTTTTTAAAGTGTGTAAATAAAACCTAGATATGTGAAGGTGAGAGTTACTAGTTCGAAAATGAGATATGCAGTTTAGTTTGCCAGCCAGAAATAGCATTTCCTCTCTTTAATCAGATTTAAATGCAAAACATGTTTTGATTAAATTTTGCTTTTAAATACAAAAGATTTAACATTACTTGATTAAAATTCATTAAATTTATATATGTTCTCATTTATATTTTTTATTGAATGCCAGTATTCACTGGAAACATTTATATGTTATGTAAATAATTATTTGTAATAGAAAGGAGCTGTGTACCATTTTTAAAGAATTAGAAGTATAATCTGACAAAAAACTTCTTCAAATAAATGCATATAAGTTGTCTTTCTAGTGGGAAAAAGAATACTGTCTTCATTGTTAGGACTGTTTGGGGCTTTGTTGCCAATAGTACCTACCCACACCTTAGAAGAATAACTAGAATGCACATACGCACAGCAAGATCAAATTAGGATGAAAATCGTGCTTAAAAATAGGAAGAGTCTGTTGAAAGCATTTTGAAGCTGACTCACCTTTGCATGAAATGTCTCGTAAACGTTTACTCAGTCAAAGCAAGGTGCAAGGGAAGCAGCTGGGATGTGCAACTGGAAGCAGAGAAGGAATTTCCCTTTACACAGAAGAGGTGAGGTATTAGTCAAATTCATCATTTCTAGAGATTTTACCTCAGTCTCCTGAAATGAAAGGTTCCAGTTCCTTTAAAATGCAAAGGCCCCTCTCCTTTTATCTGCCTGTAGCCCACATGAGCTGTCCTAGCTCTACCGTCTGAACACACTTTAAAACGCAGGCAGTGAAGCAATGCACACATTACACTTTCATCATCTTTTGGTTACAGGATTAACTCTGGGAGCTGCCTGCAGCCTCTCTCTAGTGAAAGACATCTTGACAAATGCAATCGCAGAGTTCCCTGAAGAGAAGACAAGGGTTTTCCATGCTGTCTTGCAGCAATTAAGAACTCTGGGCGGAGAACAGATAAGAAATGTTGCTGTATGTTGTGAACGACTTGCAATTACAATTTGAAAAAATTGTGATTAATGTGAAATTGGTCCTGGCTACATGTAAAACTTGCATTTTTAATTTTGATTTTGCCATGGATTTTCTATCAACTCTTTTTTAAGCTTACTGTATGCATATAGTCCGCATGTCGTATTGTCACTTAACATAAAAATATTAAGGTTATAGAGACAGGTAACATAAATTACTTTCTTTTTTTTCAAGTCATTTGGTGGAAACATCATAAGTAGAAAATCAACCTCAGACTTGAATCCTGTTCTGGCAGCCAGCAACTGCATGCTCAATCTGGCTTCAAAAGGTAGGAGGAGATAGCCTGTCTCTGTAGCATAAATGAAGTTTTAAGTGTTCAAAGGGCTCTTAGAGATTTAGGTTCCTTGCAGAATTTTGTCATCTTCCCTTCTGAAAAACTAACTTTCATAATATATATTGTAGAATAACAAGTACGGTCACTTTTAGAATAAAATATCGAAAAGAGAAAGCAAGAAGCAGTAGCATTTATTTCTTTCTGGACTCCTGGAAATGTTCGGAATCTCAGGGGAAAAGCAAACAAAGAAAAGGAGAAATAAACCCAAAACCTAAACAACGGAAACCCCACCCCTCCTAATAATTTTTTACTTTTGCAGCATTTCTTTACCACTCTGTTTACTTCCTCATTTTTTGTGTTTTAGAATGAAAGGTAGTGACAACAGCAGCTGCAGAGATTTGCAACAGATTGCCAGGAGTGAGGGTGGATAATCACAGCAGTATCGAAAGGGAGGATTACAGAATGGGGATTGACCTCTGGGTACTTTTTTTAAGAATCTGGTATTATGATTTTATGGAAGATGGAGCAACCATTTGAATGTATAGAACATATCACTGATCATTTTTTATGTAAGCTCTGTAGTGGTTATTTACTCAGGAAGGCAGCAGGTATTTCTTGACAACTAAAATACTATTGCTATGTGTTAATTGCACAATTGTATGGAATTTTCTGGATTTGGGATTTTTTTCTTTCTTTCAGGACAAAAGCGACAGATTCCTATGAGTGATATTTTTGCAGATGGAGTTGGTAACAATACCATTGCACCAGAAGAGATCTTAGTCTCTATCCATATTCCCCATTCTAGGAAGGTAAGTTATTAGTTCGTTTAGATTTGCTGTATACAGAGTTAAAGGCTGTGAAATAAAGAGCGGGAGGGGGCATAATCCATCTGTTTAAACTAGCAGTGTTACTGCTCACTTTCTGAATTCCTTACATTTATTCATTTCAGTGCCATACTATCTCCTAGTTTCAGCCAAAAAACACAACTCAGCGGGTAGCTAGTGATGCTATCTAAAGAGTAATATTCAGACAAAAGTTTGCCCTAAAATGATGAGTGTAATAGCAGTTGTCTAGATCACCTACAGAAAGGGATCTTGGACAAGCTGCCATTGTGCTCACCTGTGATGTGGCTGGCATCAAGTAGGTAAAGCACTGTTGTCTCTTGAGGATTTTTCTTTAAAATAGGATAAGATTGGATGTGTGTGTGGTGGTTCCATAAATGTTGCTGAACTGAATAATAGTCTTTAACTGATACTGGGTTTGCAAGAGTGGATATGGGATCTCATAAGAGAATTATGGGTCATGTTGTCTGAATACTGAAGTTTGGCAGTACTTTGAAGCCTCTAAACTTACGGTCTTGTTAAAAATACAACTCCACTCCACAAGATCCCTGTCTTCCAGCTATCTGCCATGAAAAATCTAGGTCATCTGAACTGTGTAGGTGATGGAAGATTGGGTATGAGTTGCTAGAAAATCAAAGATGGTAAAGCTACTGAAAGGTCAAGAGAAGAAAGTGCGTGGTCTTGAATGCTCAGGAAGTTGAATTTGTGCTTTTCATTTTTTGTTCTCTTGCTTCACATAGTGCAATAACAAGTTCTACTTTCAGATGCTTATATGTCTGCACTTCATCTTGCTCAGGGGGAGTATGTCTCTGCATTTCGACAAGCACCAAGACGAGAAAACGCTCTTCCAATAACCAATGCTGGGATGAGAGTCCTTTTTGAAGAAGGTACAGACATTATAAAGGATCTAAGCATTTTCTATGGAGGTGCTGTCTCAACAACAGTCTGTGCAAAACAAACCTGTTGGACACTTACTGGAAGGTAAAATTTCTCTATCTTGTCTGTGTCTCTGAGTAAATGGACTTTGAAAGCTTGGGTTCATGTTCCTTGGGACATGAAAGTGCAGAAAGATTTTGTTTGCCTGACTGATGCCTTGTATGTTCAAGTGAATGACCAAGCCTTAATGATGACTGTTCAGGATCGTTATGTTTTGGAGTTTGCACATGAAGTGCAACTCCAGTGTGAATTATACAGAGAGATAAGACACGTGAGCTGTGAGATAGATGGATGAGGTATACATCAGTCAGTTGTGCACCTAAACCCAAACATTGGTAAATTACACTGTATCTTGTACATTTGATAATTCCCTCATACCAGTGTTCTGGAGTCCTTCAGCTTGTGTCTAAAAGATACAAAGTTTGAGAGCTTCAGATGTGCTCAATAAAGTTAGGAGCACAAAGTCAAGTCTTCACCTTTTCAATATCTCTTCATCTACAAGGCCCCAATATTTCCAGAATTAGTCCCCGATTTTTCCTCCCAGTTTGCAGCACCTTTCCAAGCTTTGGAGGAAAAAATTGCAAATAGTTCAGGCAGCATGAAAACAACACTAAACGAAGCCCCACTGGCCTGTTTTTGCCATTTAATATGCAACTGTTTCATTAGTTGAAATGCTCATTATTTTTTGATGCTTTACATGATTAAATTTAGTCTAACAGACTAATATTTTGATATCTAGGGTTGTGTAACTATGGAGAATTAACAGTGTTGAGATAATTGAAGAAGACAGCCCTTTCAGGAAATGTAACAGCTAATTAGATCCCTTGAAAGTATCTACATTTTGCATCTATATCTTTATCTTCTTTACTTCAAGTATAGGATAGTATCTGTAATACGGTGAGAATCTGTAAGACTGCTAAAGCAGCTTTAAAGTTGTAATAGGGTTTGTTTAATTATTTATTTGTTTATTTTAGAAATGCTGGCATAGCACTTAATTCTGTTTACTTATGGGAGCTCAGTTTTGTGAGCAACATTGATCTCCACCATTTAAAAAATTGCAGACATTATTAGAATCAATATTTTGGCTTCACTGTGAGCAGGATTATATCTGTGGCCCATGGTACACGTATTACTGCAATTTGTATTTATTTTTTTATTAGTCCTGGTCTGATTATTTCTATTATCCTTCCTAACAGACGCTGGAATGAACAAATGTTGGATGAAGCATGCAGACTAGTTCTTAAAGAAATTGCTGTTCCAGGCTCAGCTGGTGGTGAAAACATAGACTATAAGAAAACTTTGATGGTCAGTTTCTTCTACAGATTTTTCCTGGAGGTATCGCAGTCATTGAAGACAAAGGTAAATTCGTTCATAGAATCATAAAATCATAGAACGTACTGAGTTAGAAGAGACCCATCAGGATCACTGAGTCCCACTCCTGGCCCTGCACAGGACACTGCAGGAGTCTCACCATGTGCCCGATAGCATTGTCCAAAGCTTTTTGAACCCAGGCTAGGGGCTGTGACCACTTCTCTGAGGAGCCTGTTCCAGTGCTCAAACACTCTTTGGGCAAAAAATTTCTTCCTGGTATCCAATCTAAAGCTCTCTTCTCTTGGCTTCATGCCATTTCCTCGAGTCCTGTCACTGGTCAGCAGAACGAAGAGGTTGGCACCCGCCCCTCCACTTTCTCTGGCGAGGATGTTGAAGACCTCAGTGAGGTCTCCCTTAAGCAAACCAAGTATTCCCCATGTGTGCTCTTGTGCAAACAAATAAAAGGGGTGTTCTTGCTATCTGTTAGTGCTTGCAATTTGTACAGCTTGCTTAATCATTGTCTTTGATGTTCAGAGCTGTACAATAATTTAAGTGTTTAACTCCCAAAGAGACTGATGGGGAGATGCCCATTTAACTTTTAGATGATCAGATATCTTTACCTTGGACATTAGGCTTTAAAAGACATTTGAGCATTATTAATACAATAACATATCAGTATCAAGCTCCCATGCCCAAAGAAAATATACGAGAGATCTTACTCTATCTGTCTATAGTTCAAAACAGAAATAGATGAAATAGAAATAAAGGCTTTGGAAAACAACTGTAGATGTTAAACCAACGCTCCTTCTTGTATGAGCTGTTGACTGGGAGATGAGGACACTAAAATTTCACTTGCCAAGACATTCTAGGTGTAGTTTACTTTTTTTTTTGGTCTTACGTTCTAACAGAGAAAAATATCCCTTTTACATTTTTTTTCTGTGTTACCTTGAGCTCTTTCCTCTAAATTGCCATTACTAGGTAATTGATTATTATCAGGAGTGATTCTGGGCCAGTTTTGATCAGACCTCAAAACAAAGCTCCTCTGTCTATTCCTACTTTTTGTTGCTTACTTAAAAAAAGTGTACTTGTTGAATCCAATATATTTTTAAATATTATTTAGTGAAACCTAAAATCTCTGCGTTGTTTTCAAATTGTTATTTTAGGGCCTTGCTAGTTTGACCCTGGAAAGACCTTCCTGTATAAAGACTTTGTATTTGATTCTGGTTGTTGGCTCTTTTAATTGGAATGTTCAAAATGTGAGTTTTAGTAGTAATTCACTTCCTTTTCAGGATCCTTGCCACTATCCTGGCATACCTGTGGAGTATAGAAGTGTCCTACAAGATTTCAAAACCAAAATGCCTCAGAGTATCCAAATATACCAGGCAAGTGATTTCATTTCAACACTGTTTTGTGCCTTGTAAGACTTGGTAAAAAGTCATGGTTCAAGCATGAGCCTTGGTGTGGAGGTCAGGTACAGATTTTCCAAAGGACTGGAAGCAGGAGTCTAGTGGTTGTTTTTAACTGTATCTCAGTTGGAGAATCCTTGTTTGTAAAAATAGATTCTTGGGATACTCACTTTTCTTAGACAGTTCTTTAAAGATAAATATGCTAAGCAAACTCCGTTGTCAGGCTGTTTAAAAATGGTATATTGCAGTGTGCAACCCAATTAGAAAGAAATTGGATTAAAACAAAAAACATTGAAAATCCCAGGTATAATATGTATATACTATAGTATAGCAGTAGTATTCTTGTCTCAAGATCTCAGAGGGCTCTTAGGTCTTACTGTAAATTTAGGAATTAAGATGCATTGTGTGATGGTTGTCTGCTCAAATTAACACGAGCAGGTTGTCCTAAGCCAACAGTAGAGAGCAGCAAAGAACACGTTTGGTATTTTCTGAGCTCGCTGTAGAAATAGACTATGGTGGAAACACCCACAAGGATTTTTGATGTTTTGGCACCCTCAATACACAAGTCAAAATATCCAGCTCTTGAAAACCTAAAGAAAAATTCAAATGAAATATAGGTAAATATTTTTTTCTTTTAATTTTTGGGTATTCCTTAGAATAACACTTTAAGTACTTTAAATTTGTTCAAGTTGGTATCTTCGGTTTCCTTCAGAGTTATTATTATTCTTATTTAAAAAAAAAAATACTACAGGCAATAAGAGGGGCCAGGATCAGGGGGACTATTTCTTTGTGACTTTTCCCCAATTTATTCTCCATCTGTAATAAAGTGACTGAACAACAGGAATTGAAACAATTTGTTACATCAATTGGCACTGAGCAACAGAAATTTAGAAACCCAGAAAATCTGAGTTTTTCTTCTTTAAATTTCTATCTAGATTTTGTGAGATATTTTTTGTCTGCACTCCTTCATTTGGACATTATTAAGCTTTTAAAATTAAGAGGAAAAAGAGAATGCATATCCTGAAATACAAATAACTTGTCATTCTGCTGTGGAAAAGTTGAAGTGGTTTGGCTGAGACATCCATTTGAGGAACTTTAGGCAGTCAAGTGAAGAGTATTTGTTCTTGACTTTGTGCCAATAGCAGACAGTGTACCAGAAAGTGCAGGAAGTAGAAGTGTGTAGCCCAAACATGGGGTGCCGGAAGCTTTAGAAGTAAAAATATTTTAAGTTGTAAGCAATTAACTAATTCCAAATGTAGAAAAGGAAAAAGTTAGCATGAATGCTGACTCAAAAATTGGAAAGGTGTTCTGGGAGTTGGTAACATTAGCTGATGTACCAGATTTAACTGGCAACACTGAATTAATTTTCAAAAAAAACTTAGCAAAGTAAGATTAATAAGACACTAAATTCATGCACAGGTTCAAGGAAATAATTGGGAAGAAAATATTTAGGCAACATTTTCTCACTGATTTACATTGATCAGTTGCAATCTTTCAGTGAGGAAGACAAATCCTAGAAATCATTGCAAATAGCTCACAATACACTACCAGACACTGATAACATTCAGAGCAGAATCTTGTCAGAATAATTCAGAAAATTATCAAAGCTTCAAGACACCATTCAGTAAGGGAGGAAACTGTCCTTCTGAAAGAGTGCTGCATTTGTCACTTTGATGTAAATAATTAATGAAAAAGATCTAAGTAAACAAACCTGTGCAGTGCTCTCAGAAGGGTCCTTAAGAGAAGAAAAGAGGAGAAAGAAATCCTCAGGGGCAGCAGTCACATCCTGCAGCCACATCTCTTTCAATGTTGAACCAGAAGATGATAGTATGAACAGTTGTTTTTTCATCAGATTTTCTGACTGCTGTAAGAATAACAGGACTGCTCTTTTTTTAACTGTTTGGGGGTGCTGGGTGTGTGTTTTTTGCCTGTACAGGAGGTAGATCCAAGTCAGTCTCCCCAGGACCCTGTAGGACGGCCCATTATGCACCAGTCTGGGATAAAGCATGCCACTGGTGAAGCAGTCTACATTGATGACCTTCCTTCTGTGGATGGGGAGCTTTTCCTGGCTGCCGTCACTAGTTCCAGAGCTCATGCTAAGATTGTGTAAGTGTTCAAAGTGGACCTGAAAAAAGTGTTATTATGAATTGCTGCCTGAGATTTTTAGAGAGACTAACGAGTCACATGTGTACAGAACAGCATGCCTGATACCTGCAGGCAAATCCATGCTGGAAGCAGTATTGTTGCACTAGTAGAAGGGTTTGTTAGTTAGGATTTAAGTGTCTCACCCCATTTTACTGTACTAGTAAGGGTGAACTGTTTCTGGTCCATAAGCCAGCCCAGAGCTAGCCTTGCTGCCTCTACAAAGTTCTCAGCTCTGCAGTGCAAGCCGACTTCAAAATTCAGTTTTACCAACACTGCTTTGAAACCTCAACTCCATGATGAAAGAAAATTGTTCCAAATGTAGGAAATGGTGTTGCAACATTGCAGCAACAAGGTGGTAAAGCTCATACGAGGTTTATAGGAGAGAAGGATGGAGAAGAGGATTTTATTTTGCAAGAAAACTGGTTTCACATATGCTTTTATGCTGCCAGGATACACCTATTCTAACAGTCTGTTCAACATTTAGGCACCAAGACATATTCAAGTGATCTAATTGGGATTAATTATCATGATAGACAGGACTGGGGCTTCTAGCTACAGAGTCCTTGTCATATTTCCTGGCTTATTCTTTGGTCAGTGCTGGGTTTGGCAGCCCTCTTCTTGGTACTACCACAGAGCTGGCATCACCCCCATCTCTGTGAGTCAGTAGGATCTATTCAGTCTCCTTTGTCTTCTGATCTGGGTGTCCAGAGAAGATGCCTGTACATGTGCTGGGATCTGATGACCTGCTGAACTAGATGCCATCAAAATATGCCATTCTTATAGACCTTCTGCTGTTCCTTCTGATCCTTCTACACCTAGACATTTCCATTCCTTCTCCATTTATACTGGTCTTGTAATTTCTTTTGTATGTCTCTACATGAATCCTCCAGCTGAAGGTGTGTATTTATATCATTTGATACACGTGTAGGCTGTGAGGTCTTAGAAAGTTGCAGTTGTAATATCATGACTGTGCAATGATTTTTATTAAACCAATGCAGTTCAGGCAATCTAATGGGCCAGTGATTTCCCTGTTGTATCTAAAGTATCTCCTAGAAATGAAGCAGATTAGTAGAATCTTAAATTGTCTTTTACCTGCACTTCTTCACATGCCAGAGACAGAAAGAAAAGACGTGTGAGCCTATGAGCAGATCTCAGTAGTACAAGAAATACACCTCTGTGTTGCATGCCCTTCCTCTGTGAAGAGTTTGTAAAACTAATGAATTACACTTCTCTCTTCCCATATCCCAATCAGATCTATAGATACCTCAGAGGCCCTAAAAGGAGAAGGTGTGTTTGATGTCATAACAGCTCGTGATGTGCCAGCTGCAAATGAGTTTTATTTTTCTGATGATCCAGAGATTATATTTGCAAGAAACAAGGTATAACTACAATCTTTATGCAACTAATTTTCTTAATTTTAACTATTTTTTCTCCAGCCTTCTATCCTCCCACTATCCATTTTTGAATACAGTATTTTCCTTGATTCTTCAGTTATACTGGTATTTTTTATAATTTGTTAGCTTCATGGATGATCTAAAAATACAAAAGTCCTAAGTCAAGGAAAACTTCTGAACAGGAATCATAAGTAGTGGTTATGTAAAAAGAAGGATATCAACAGGACATATGGAAATTGTTTGAATCCACTGTTCCATTCCGTGATGTGTATTTTACAGGTGATTTGTGTGGGTCAGATTGTCTGTGCTGTGGTCGCAGATTCAGATGTTCATGCCAAACAAGCAGCTGCAAAAGTGAAGATAGAGTACGAAATGCTGGAACCAGTAATTTTAACAATTGAGGTACTAATAATTTCTTCCGCTTTTTTATTGTTTTACTTATTTAATTAATGGAAACAGCAGTTCACACTCTTTAGTGGCTTTTTAAATATGATTTTTAAGGAAACAAGGTGAATATGAACATCCAATTAACCAGTCTGAGTATCTCCCCATAAATAAATTTTTAACCTTTTGTCTAATTTTGACCACTTGTGATAGACAGGCAACAGTTTCAAAGGTATGAAGGTGTCACAAGTTTTACAATAACAAACATTAGAATGCAAAAAAAAGAACTCTCCTAATGTTCCCAGTGAAGAAAAGGCAATGAGCATGCTGATTTCTAATTTTTTGGTAGCTACCAGCTGGTCGGTCAGCATGTGTATAGTGGCTAACAGCCAGCTCCTGATTATCTCTACCATTTTTTCTGTTGTCTAGCTTGAAAGCTAGGCTGGAGACATAGAAATAGTTGGGGGAATATGAAGGAAAGGTGTTAGGGATGTACAACCTTTTAGAAATGTAATGTGGGAGTCACAGGGAATATTGACTTATCCTGGATTAAAGAGAGTAGAAGTAAGGAACAAAGGACACGCTTCCAGGGAACCAGTATTAGTTCTGGCAGTCACTTTATAGCTTTTAATAGTTTAAAAATAGTTTTATAGTTTTAATAATGTGTGTGTGGTCTAATGGAACAATCTTTCTGATAGAAAAATAGAAGTAGTCTCTTCTTAAAAGCTGACAAATTTTGTTAACATTTCACTAGAATTGAAACTCCAATGAAATCTTATTAGAAATAAAGCAAATGCTACTTTATAAATTAGATTCCACCTTTACTTAGTCCTTGTGATTTCTTCCCCTCTTAATGGCATCACTCTTTGGATGATGTGGTTGCATTCTTACTCTGTGGTGTCTTGGCCAGTTCCTGAATGCATGACAGGGAAGAGCAGGTTGAATAAACTGAATGCATTTCCTTCAGAAACTGCTATCATCGGTTACACAAGATGCATCAGGAAAGAATTGCTGGAACTGAATAAACAAACTCAACAATGACAGTAAAGGGATGAAATACAGTTGTTCATTGACTTTGGTAGCTCGTGATTCCAATCTCTGAAGACAATGGTGTTGGTCCTGAGACTAAAATGCTGCAACAAGCTAGAAATCTTAAAAATACTTAAAAACCCGTATTTCTCTTTTTTCTCTGTTGCAGGAAGCTATAAAGCACAACTCGTTCTTCGAGCCAAAAAGAAAATTAGAGCAAGGAAATGTTGATGAGGCATTTGAAACTGTTGATAATATAATTGAAGGTAAACTGCAAAATACATTTGATGAGAAATTTTTGGTTTCCAGGATTTGGCTTTGGCTGTCTACTCTTCCAGTCCCAGTTCTACCTTTTTTCCATACAGTCATTAGGCCTGAGAAAACTCTTGGGGACTTTGAAGACAACATGACTAAACCTAATGTATTGTTGTTCTGCTACTACATTCAAGCTTTTTTCGTCATCTGTTCTTGAAAAAAGTTACAGAATAATTAGGTTGGAAGGGTGTCTTCTAGTCTAATCTCCTGCTTAAAGCAGGTCTGGTTAGAGCAGGTTATTAAGGGCCACATCCAGTCATGTTTTCAGTATCTCCAAATATGGAGATTATGCAACATCTACAGGCAGCTATTCCAGTGTTTCACTGCTTTCATGCTGATTTTGATTTTTCTTCTATCTAGCTGGAATTTCTTGTGTTCATTGCCTCTGTGCACTTCTGAGAACAGTCTGGCTTGCTCTTGTCTACACCCTTCCATTAGGTAGTTGTAGTCAACAATAAGATCTCTTCTTAAACCTTTTCTTCTTATGGATGAATTAATGCAGTTCTCTCAACCTCTTCTCATGCATCCTGTGGTTCAGCCCCATGACGATCTTGGTGGCCCTCTTCTTGACCCGGTCCACTACGTGCATGCTTTGTTTAACTTACCTATGTTTTACTTATTGTTGTCACCACTTGTGGGCAATATTGTTCTGCTCTTAATCCAGTTCTGGTGATGCTACTGGAACAAGACAAATTTAATATTACAAGGATTTTAATTTGTGTTTTTATTTTAGATGTTGCTTTTTCACACAAGAAGTATCAGAGGATTGGATACTGATTGCCATAATTTAAATTATGATGGGCTGTTACTTCTTCTCTGGTTTATTTCTTCTGTCCTTTTCCCTCAGTAACACCTGTGTTTTTCTCATTGGATCAGGGAAGATTTGCATTGGGGGACAGAAACACTTTTACATGGAGACTCAGAGTATACTTGCTGTTCCAAAAGGAGAGGATAAAGAAATGGATGTGTATGTGTCAACACAGCATCCAGCAATTATTCAGGTAATGCAGAGCATTCTCAGAGAAAGTGTTTGGACTTGTGACAACAGAGGTTTTAAAGTTTGGTTTACAAATCTGTATGAACAGAAGCCATAGAAAGAGGAACCTCAGCACTCCACAGGGAGTTTTTGATGCCTACAATAGTGGAGTATGAAGTACTTTGTTCAAAGGGAAAGAAGAGCCTTATCCTGACAGAGTAGTGCTCAGTGTTTATCAGAATACAGCAGTACTAGAAAGTAGCTGTTACTGGACAATCCAGATGGGCAATTTCATCTATCTCTGTTAGCTTTCCACTGAACTGAGGAGCAATCAGTTCCCTACAGAGTCAGAACCCACGGAGGATCTGACCAAGTCTAACCAACTGTAGGTGAGAGTGCTACTCCATGCAGCAGTCTCATAATCATAATCATAGATTGGTTTGGGTTTCAAAGAACCTTTAAAGACTATTTAATTCAACACCCCTGCCATGGACAGGGTTATCTTTCCCTGGATCAAATTTCTCAAAGTCCCATCCGATGTGTCCATGAACACTCTCAGCAGTGAGGTGTCCACAACTTCTCTAGGCAGCCTGTTCCTGTGCCTCACCACTCTTATTGTAAAAAAAAATTTTTCTGATGTCCATTCTAAACCTGCCCTCTTTTAGTTTAAAACCGTGGCCCCTTGTCCAGTCAATACAAACTTTGCTAAAAGTCTTGCTCTGCTTCTTGCAAACCCCCTTTATATTTTGGAAAGCCACAGCAAAGTCTCCCTGGAGCTCTCTTCTCCCGGCTGAACAACTCCAAGTCGCTCAGCCTTTCTTCGCAGTAGAGGTGTTTTAGCCGTCTGATTCTTTTCATGATGGTAAATGACGAAGCAAAGCTGCCACAGCTTGTGGCCTACATAGCAATAGCCATAATGCATGAAACTGATGGTATTCCAGACTCAATACTGGCATTTTGTTTTCAAAGCCCAGCTCAGCTCCTTTTATTGTTTCCGTTATTCTTACATTGTCAATAGTCAAGTAGTATGAAGAACTCTGTGTTTGAGAAAATGATTCGAAGCAAAAACATTCCTGACACTAGCAAGACCTTAGATTATTAAAAAACAATTTCATTTTAAATAAAAATATACTTTATTATCTTAGTAATAAAAATAGTAGAAACTGTATAGTAATCCAGTTTTTTTTATTATGCCTGAAGCTTCTTAGTGTTTAGTTAATGTAATCCAAGGGTATTATTCTTCACATTGGCCAATTGCCCTTTCACAGTCTGCGGGGTAAAGATTTTAAATGTGAGTGCTGTTGAGAGTTTGTTGTTATTCTTTATTTGCTTTTTAACCTAGGGTAAAGAAAAAACTATATTCAACTGATAGAAGAATAGAAACATCTATGGAACCCTTTTCTAGAAAAGGTTTCTATTTCAGAACCTAACTTTTAGGCTTAGTGTGAGTTGGCATAAAATATTAAAATTTGTTTTACAGGAGATAGTTGCTGGGAGTTTAGGTGTTCCAGCCAACAGGATCATGTGCCATGTTAAACGAGTTGGTGGAGCTTTTGGTGGGAAAATCCTGAAAACTGGCTTACTGGCATCAGTCGCTGCAGTGGCAGCAAACAAGTAAGTGCAGCATGTGTGTGTTGGGATATGAAAAGGAAATGAGGCAAACCATTTTTCCATTTTGTCTAAAATGCTTTCTCCTTTCCCAAAGCTGCTAGTCGAAAAGTCATAGAATCCTGACTTCACATTTTATAAGACTGTTCACTGCATTTCTTTGTTTTGGTTTGTTGAACTACTTATTTTAAGCAGCTCTAGCCTCAGCTAAATTAATGGGCTGCAAGAAGCTGGTATTAGTATAAGCTAGAAATACCCAAAAGCACCAGTCCCTAACTACTGAGACTTTGTATTGTACATACATTAAAACACAACATTAACCATCCAGATGTGAACTTCGCTGACACAGCAGAATGCAGAAGGAAGACTTCATGAGTGGATCTGCTTTTAAGAACAAGTAGTTCTAGCTCAGTCCTCAACATCTTTCAGTCAAAATTAGCGTAAATCTGTGAGGTATTATGCTTTTTCTAATACTGCTTGAATTAGTCTAAGAGCATTAGCACATAAAGCTCCATCCCCCATCTTCCAGATTTGGCAGGGCAATATTGGCAATTAGCTGTCAGGGCATACTAAAGCGCTTTATAAGCGTAACTGATTTGCCACAGAATTCACGTCAGGCTACATCCTGTCAGCCAAAATGGGCTTGTCATCTGAGGGGTTAGCTCAATATATTTATATTGCTTCTACTGTCATTCTTAGAAAAATGGCTCTTGATTATTTTTTGCCACATTACCTGTGGTTTTTTGTTAACAGGTAATGCTAAAAATAATATTTCTTTTATGGTTTAAACTATCTTTTTTATTTGCAGGACCTTATTTTACACCTTATGCCCATTTTTTTCTAAAGTAATTATTTTAAATGGTATATGCATTTCTAGACTAATTTTCATATTTTATTGTTATTCATATTTTGGTTTTATTCCAAGACTCTATTTCAGTATGATTCTGAATAGCTAAGAGGTGATGAACATTTAACACTGAACTAATTTCTTCAGGAGTTATCTCGTTGGCTTTCAAGAGATGTAGTGAAAAATCTGACATGATTGTAAATGTGAGAAATATGAACTCTGGACATAGCTTTAAGCATATATTCAAGCTTATTAAAGTTAAGTTTAAATGCATGTTTGTATGCATGGCTGGATCTGGTTACATGATGAGCAACCATAGCCATCTTATTAATAACATCCCTTATTTTAATTGCAATTTGACTTTTCTTTTTTGGATTTAGAACTAGCAGACCAGTCCGTCTTATTCTGAGCCGAGAGGATGATATGGTAATCACTGGTGGCCGACATCCTTTTATTGCTAAATATAAAGTGAGTGCCACAAGAAATCAGTGAAAAATTACCCACCTATATTCTGTGAATAAGTATTTCAGTGTTACTGGTTAATGTGTTCTATTAATGAAAATTAGTATAACCACTTCAATTTTAAAACAAAACTACAAGCCAGGAAACCAAGAGAAAGTTGCTGTGCAGCCCCTTTGTCTGCTTCTACCTCCATCTCTTCAGGGTTTTGTTCAATTTTTTTTCTAGTTCCTTCATGTCCTTTTCCTTTTATAGCTCTTTCTGTCTTTCTTCCTTAGAACAGGAGCTAACCTATATCAGACTTCTTCTGCAGAACTTTATTTTAAACTCTCCATATGGTTAGATTCACACAAAGAAGCAGCTAATTTTTCACAGAAACGGTGTCATGCAGAACACTCGGCCTTTGGAGGAAATTAATCTCTTCCCTGCCCATGCACTGTTGTCAGTCATAATTATTCATTAGGATAATTTCTGCCTTCTTTTCCTTCTCTACTTGTCCTATAAATTATGTATGCCAGCCACCATAATGGGGTTTAAATCCAAGTTTCCGCTGAATTAATAAGCTAAAAGATTTCTCTTTAAAAGTACCTTTTGTTAATAGCACTACAGCTCAAGCTGGATGCCTTCAAAGACAGATCCTGAACAATGGGATTCCTGGGCAATTACAGCCTTACAATCTAAGTTCCCCATCCCTCACATGAAAGTTCAGACCAAGAGTAGTATTAAGGAGTCTTTACATTCTTCATGGTTTTCTTTCATTGTCTGTAGCTGGGCCATTTCTTTTCTTATATCTAAGTGTGCAGCCTCTGCTAGAGATTGTAGCTTCCTTATCTTTCAGCTTGAACTGGCACTGAGGCCTTCTTTTACTTGACTAGGTAACAGTTCAACATATTTTGGTGAAAGTTCACAGCTTGCAGCCTAAGGCTGCAGTAGATTTATCTGCTAATACTAAGCAAGTTGCATGACATAGTACCTAGGTAAAGTAAGAGAGGTTTCATAAGATGCTTCCCTAAAGCTGAAAATGAGCTGTAGCTCGTGTTGAGAATTCAGGAACTGTTAGTGGCAACAGGTGAAAAGAGGGATGTGAGATAAAGATAACATTTCTTTATTAATAAGCACAAATGTTATACTCCATCTGCCAGATGCTATTCTTACCATTAAAGTGGGATTTGATTTTATCTACAATAAAAATTCCTAGGTGACACACTTGTCAGCCATCTCAGGCAATACAGAGGAAGCCACTGCTTCTTCCTTTCCCTGTGGGCTGATGTTGCTTATTATATGCTGTACCTATACAGATCACAGATGCCAGGTGGGAAAGCCCCTATCTTAGAAACTTACTTTCTTTCTCTCTTGCCCTTCTATAGTTTCAGTGAATACTGCCCAGAAATCAATAGTGCAGTATAACCCTGAATGTGTGGGTTATGTTAGTTTTCAAAATATACAAGCACTTAAGAAACAAATGAATGCCAAATTCTAAATAACGTACTGTTGTAACCTTCTAGGTTGGCTTCATGAATGATGGTAGGATCAGAGCTGTGGATGCCAAATATTATATTAATGGAGGATGTACCCCCGATGAATCCATCGTGGTAAGGATTTTATACTGACAAATCTTATAACACGGAGGAATCATTAGCTGGAAAATGATGAAGGTCAAATTCCCTCGCCCATGTATAATTAGTCATATAGAGTTTTGATACAGGGATTGTGGGATGTTGGAAGAATCTACACTGAGTAGGTTATCGTTTCCTTATTCAATTTAGTGAAGCATGTTACCACTTTTTTATATTACCCTACACATTCACTTCATGAATGTTTTCTTATGCTTATTTTTCTGTTACAAACATCTCAACAAACAATGTGGTCCTTTCAAAATACGTAGTACCTGCATTTGTCCTTGCCTAAAGCTTCATGTCTTCAGGGCTGGGAAGACCTTTCTTAGCCTTCAGAAAATTCGTAGTGATTGTTATCCTGTTGCTCTCCCTATACATTTCTGTACTGGGTCAGCATTTATCGTGCTGTATACATCAGTTCCTCACTTACAGGTCTGCAAAGTATAAAATGTTTCTTGCTTTAATATCATCACTAGGTATTTGTGTTTGTACAGGCTATTCTAGCTGTAACTGAAATGTTTGCTGTACTACCCCTCATCTGCTTGTCACTGCCCCACCTATGAGTATTTTCTGCATCCTGAAATCCATCAGTGTAACTGCCCATGGTGTTGCTGCCTAACCTGGTTCTGAAAAATAGCCTAGGTTAGAAGAAAATCCATTATTAGAAGCATGTACATTAATGCAGATCATGTCAGAACTGTCTTAAGATGAAGTTCTACGATGATACAGTGAAGCTGGTGGACCTAGCAGGAATGACCGAGGCTTAAATCTGTCATTCTGAGAAATCGATTTAACATTAAAGAGAGACAGTGACCTCAGTAGGCATCAAAACATTTTTTTAAATTATTTTTTTATTTTGATACTGAGTCCTAGAGCCTAATTTGAGGTCTCTAGTATAGGATTTTCCTCTTCGTGTGGTTTTGTGTTTGTCATGTAAAACTTCTAAATTAAAAACTTAAGGACCAGAAGACACTGTAGACTGCAGTACATATGCTTTCTGGTGGAACTAAACTTTAAGTGTGGACTTCCACAGGATGTGATAGTTCAGGATGCTTTCATCAGTTCCTTTCATAGCTACTGTTGCTTTAAATCTAATCGGCCTATTTTTAGTTTTGTGTGGCTTTTGGTATTGAAGTAGGAGCAAAATCAATCATAAAATGACACATCTGTTACATCCTTAACTACTGATAGTATTCAAGTACAGGTAACATCAACTGTGTTCTGTATCAAAAAAACCCCCCAGAAAATTAATAAATTGCATGATAAATGTATTAATAAAGTCTGTATGTGTGCATGAGTACTTAAAACCAGTGATTGCCAGAAACCAAATTTTAAAGCTAATTGTCTCAAGTTAAGGTCTTTTATATAAGAGATGAGGAAGATTTAAATGTAAATTTGAAAGAAGCACTGTTCTGACATAAAACAAGATCTGTTTATCCCCTACCTCAGGTAGCAGAAGTATCCTTATTAAAAATGGACAATGCATACAAGATTCCCAACTTGAGATGCTGGGCTTATGTCTGCAAAACAAACTTGCCATCAAACACAGCATTCCGAGGCTTTGGTTTTCCTCAGTCAGGACTGGTGACAGAAACTTGGATAACAGACGTTGCAGATAAAATTGGTCTATCGCCAGAAAAGGTGACTAAATGAAGGCATATTCTCTCCTGAAATGAAGTCTATGGAACTGGAAAGTTAAAAACCCTTATCTTAGTTTAATTGTTTGAACAAGTCTTTTCTAAGTCAAACATAATTTGTACTGAAATTCATATTTTTTTAAATCAGTGTCTGGTTGTTGAATGAATAGCATGGTCTTACAAACTGGTAATTGTTCAAAAAACATACAGTGATCTTCTTGTTGTCTATTCGTCCTCCCAGATGGTCAGTTTGCCTTTAACAGGATTGTGTGAAAACTGTAATTTCATTTTTTCAGATTAAGGAAATAAATATGTACAAGAAGAATGAGCAGACACACTTCAAACAAAAACTTGATCCACAAAATTTAATACGGTGTTGGAATGAATGTATGGAGAAATCTGCATACTACAGTAGGAGAACAACTATCAATGAATTTAACAAAAAAAATTACTGGAAGAAAAGAGGTATTGCCATTGTACCAATGAAATTTCCATTTGGACTAGGCACACCTTACCTTTCTCAGGTGAGTTTCATTAAAGAATAAGTGAGCTAAGCATTTTATCCATAGAAGATTACAGTCACTTTATCTTAGGACACAAAACAAATGTGTTATTTTTCAACTCCTGGAAAATCATCACGCTCCTAACGGTTGCTCCCTGAAGAGGCTGTAGTAGCTTTTAGCTCTCTTAAAGCTGAGATCAAAGCTGTTTGGTTTTCAGGACCCAGGCAGATTGGACCCTGCCTACTTAAAGGCTAGTCCTATTTATTGTGGTGCAGTGTTGGAATAGGTGAGTTGAACATATTTACAAAAAGTTTTTGAAGACTGATAGCAAAATGTTCATTGAATAAGTTGTCAACTCCAGAAATAGTTCTGAGCCTCCTCTTTCTGATGATAGGGGTACTATGGAATGCTGCTCTTAAAGACTTAACTCTTTGATGCCATCAAAGGCTAAGGTTAAGGAAGGAAAAAAGGACAGTAGTATTTTTGGTCCTTGTATTTTTTTTAATGTAGGTGTGCAATGCTTCTGAAACAGACAGCATTCTATCAATTGAAAATTAATTAATTGACTGACTGATGTCATATCAAACTGGCTGCCTCTGTTCAGCATTAAAGTCACAGGATCTTTGTAGTCTACAGCTACTTGTAGCTGAATATAGGAAGAAAATCTCGTTCAGAGATTCAACTTATGCAACTGAGAAATCTCCAGGACTCTCACACGTCAGTGAGTGAGAAAATGGAACTTGCAGCAAATTGCACTTACAGCCACCAGTGAGGGGTGTCCTCCAGTTTCTTTTGGAACCACTGAGATACTGTTGCCAGGTGTAGGTTTATTTCAGGATCTAGTAACAGAAAAGGCAGACCACCAAGGATTTGCATCTTTTTCTTTCGAAATTCATTATAGAGGAAGAGCAGCAAGTAGGATTTCAAATTTTGCCTTCTATTCCTAAGCATTAAACAGATAAACTGAAATATACTTAAATACTTTGTCTTTTTTTTATTCCATTCATCACGGCATACAATACATTTCTTACTAGTCTGATCTTGATTTTGTTTTTATTTTTCAGGCTGCTGCACTGGTTCATATTTATACTGATGGGTCTGTGCTTCTGACACATGGCGGAATTGAAATGGGGCAGGGTATTCATACAAAAATGATCCAGGTAAAAAATTACCTAAATAAATATTGCTATGTGCTTTATCTTTCATGCAGACGAACAGTGTAAAGGTTTTCTTTTTGGTTAGTTACTGTACCAGCAGGACAGCTTCTTTATCAGCATAGCCACTACTTCTTTGCGTTGACAGACCTTTAAAGCAAAGGTACCTTCATTAAGAGTCATAGAGGTGGAAGGAAGGGAAAAACAGACTGGTTATTGTTCTTCCAATAGCATGTGAAGACGTTTATTAGAAATAAGATTTTTGGGGGCTGATCCCATAAAACCCATAGTGAAAAAGGCAGACAGTATTGACACAGAATCACCAGGTTGGAAGAGACCTTCAAGATCACAGAGTCCAACCCATGCCCTAACACCACCTCAACTAAACCATGGCACTGAGTGCCAAATCCAATCTTTCTTTAAACACATCCAGGGATGGCAACTCCACCACCTCCCCGGACAGATAATTCCAGTACTTTATCACTCTTTCAGTAAAAAACTTTTTCCTTACATCCAACCTAAATTTCCCTTGGTGCACCTTAAGACTGTCATGATGATAACATCATGATCATATGTGGTTAATGGATAATTCTGAGACAGATCTGTAAAAGTATTTATCAAGTCAGTGAAAGTTTGGGACCTGGGTTTGTATAAGTTGCTGTAAGTCTTACAGGGTATAAAATATACAGGAAAATCGGAAATGAGTGTTGGACTTCAGAGTCTCAATCCAGAGTCTGAGTACAACTAGAACATTGTCTTTCTTTTCTGTTTCTTAGTTCTAACAAATTGGACAGAATGATTTCAGCTGGAGATCAGAAGAGAACTCACTTAAACTTTTATCTTTCCTGACTTCTAGCAAATACTGGAGAATTGTTGGAGTGTTTAGATTGTTTCTAAAACAAAGAATGTCTTGTTCTTCCTGAAACAGGTTGCTAGTCGGGAATTGAATATCCCCATGTCATGTATTCACTTCTGTGAAACGAGCACAGCAACTGTTCCCAATGCATGTGCCTCAGTAGGATCTGCAGGGACAGATGTCAATGGCATGGCTGTCAAGGTAAAGAGTAGTATTTAGTTGAAGAAAACACCCTATCCCTTGAGGCATATGCTTGCCGAACTTTAGGTACTAGTGATCCCATTAAAATCAAGTTTGGGATTACCAATAATACTGCTGGAGATGGCCAAGAAGAAACATGACTTGCCAGTTTTTCAGTAATGGTGCTTATGAGTTTTCAAAATATGATCTGGACTTTCCCAAAAAGGCTTACACTTGTCAAAATCTTTGTTTCATCTAACAAGCTAACTAGTCCCATACAAGTCTTGCACTCTTGTTCCTGTTTGAAATCTACTGATTTATACAGATTCCAGCCCTTGTAACTTAACCATTTCAAAGTTGTATGTCTATGTAGTTAATATGACACTTCCTGCAATACCTTTTCAAACTAAGATGACAGTAAAGCATATACTAATTAAGTAGTAGCTAGAACATAACTTGAATAGTAGCAAATGTATCTGTGTTAATTTTGTGGTATATTCTCCTGACTTCTCACCAGGATGCCTGCCAAACTCTCCTGAAACGCCTGCAGCCCATCATCAAGAAGAGCCCAACAGGAACGTGGAATGATTGGGTAAGACCTGTGAATCCTACTGAATGTGTTTGAGTGCTGGCAGAAACTGTGACATATGTAGTCTATAAGTCTGCTCAGCCTAATAAATCTGAAGTTAAAAACTGTAGAAACAGGCTATTTCACAAACAGATGAAATGCAGAATAGTCGAGAGACAGTTCTTGGCCAGGCACAAATGATTATGTGGAAGATAATAATTAGATTTATTGCTAGTACAGTATTTAAATATTGCCAGTGCACTATCCAAGTAACAAATCTATCACCTGTTACAATGGATTATGGTAAAATCAGGTTATGGTCCCTCCTGTTGAGGAGGGAGATCCCCTGGCTTTCTAAACTTTTCAGAGGAGTCGAAGTGCAGCTAGGTCAACTTCGTGTCAGATGTGGTCCCCAGCCTATGTCTAAAGGGTTACAATATGTTGTGGTGTAACCTCAGCCAGCCACCAAGCACCACACAACTGCTCACTCATTCCCCCACCAAGAGAATCAGGGAAAGAGTCAGAAGAGTGAAAGCTAGAAAACTTTTGAGTTGAATTAAAGGCAGTTTAATGGGTAAAGCAAAAGCCATACATACAACCAAAGCAAAGCAAATAATTCTTTCACTCTTTCCCATGGGCAGGCAGGTGTTCAGCCATCTCCAGGAGAGCAGGGCGCCATCACATGTAATGGTTACTTGGGAAGACAAACACCAGCACTTCAGATGTCCCCCTGTTCCTCCTTCTTCCCCCCATTTTCTATACTGAGCATGATGCCATATGGTATGGGATATCCCTTTGGTCAGTTGGGGTCAGTTGTCTCAGCTGTGTCTCCTCCCAATTTCCCATGTACCTCCAGCCTCCTCACCAGTGGGGCAATCAAAAAAAGCAGAAAAGGCCTTGTCTCTGTGTAAGCCCTTCTTAGGAATAACAAAAACCCACTAATCCAAAACACCTTATCTTCTCTAATAGGTACAAAATTAATTTGGATGATTCAGACACACCAAAAGTATTATCAGAAATGGTGGACCAAAGAAAGAATGTTAATACATGCAGAGAAATAATTTTATATCTTACAAAGTCAGTAAACCTACCCAAAAACCCCACAAAAACTTCTTGACTTATAAACTGAGTAAATTTAACACAAGAATCACTCAAAGGGAATAGATTTGGGACCTCATACTGTCGCTTTTATGACTGGCAGAACTTTACAAAGAGCATTTCTCCTGAAAACTGTCATTTTTGTGCAAATAGGTCATGCAGATCTTTTGTCAGTGTGCTGGTTTGACTTTGTCTGGACTCCAGGTGCTCAACAAGCTGCTCTATCAATCCCCTTCTCAGTGAGATAGGGGAAGAAAATAAGATGGAAAAACCCCAACGAGTCAGTGGGTTAAGATAAAAGCAGTTTATCAAAGAAAAAGCAAAAGGTTGCACATGCACATAGTTGCATGACCCAATATAACCAGTGACTTATCAACCAGATCTGTTTAGCTGACAAAGAGGGACCCATTTCTATTGAACTTGATCAGAAAAATTGAGCAGGGTCCTTTCTGACTGTGGCATTACCAGTAATAAAAATTCAGCAAGAACACCGCTGTTGACAGGTCTATTCCTTCTAGTATTGCCAATAGAATTCAGATTGTTCATACAAGGGGGGTTTAGTTCTGTAGTCTTAGGCACCATGTGCAGCTAAACATGCTTAACTCGGCTTGTCTTCCTTTCTTTACAAGTTTTACATTTTGGGGTTTTAAAGTAAATATGTGTGGGTAAGTATACATATGTAAATAAAGTAAATTTATCTATGCTGTGTTCCTTCCTGACTCCTTCCTTGGCTTACCACAAGCACTGATATATTTTACAGATTAAAGAAGCTTTTAAACAGAGTGTGAGTCTTTCAGCTACTGGCTATTTTAGGTAATACATTTTTGTTCCTTAAAAATGCATAAATTAGACCAGGACTGATTTCTGAAGATAACTAATGCTGTAAATAGAAGATCCTGTCCAAAGGTCTTTCTAATAGCTCATTTTATGTTTTATATAATTAGTTGATACATGGAGGGTTGGAAGCATAAAGTTTAGGTGTTAATTTATGTCTAGCCCTCTGTGGACTCTCTAGAAATCATCGAAAGAATACTTTGTGCCATTTTTGTTTCATGATTTGACATTTAGCAAACCAGAAAGCATCAAGAAAGTGACTGCTGCCTGTAACAGTCATGTGCAAAGTGGGATATAGTTTATTTAACTGGAGGCTGTATTGCTATAAGCTATAAATAATGTTCTTACTGCTCTCAGAGCAGTCTCTTGGTCCTTTTTTTTTAATTCTTTCACAGTGTTTATAAAGAACCAGAAATGAAAAATTTCTGTGCTATAACTCAGGGGCGATTCAAAGCAAAGCTTTTCTCTTAGCCTGCTGTGCCTTATCTTTTCTCTCCTGCTGGTGGTTCTCACTTATCAATAGCGACTTTTCAGGTCTCTGGGCAGCCTGGAGTAAGTTGAAAGGGCACTTGGGAAACCCATACTTTTTTAAAACACCAAGAAATGTCCAAATGAAACGTCCCTTCCTGCTGTTAAGCCTGTTCAAGTATGTCTTCTGCTTGTGCAGCCCTTTAGGAATGTTGGTATCACCAAAGTAATGAATAACGGTGCTATTGACATTTAATGGTGTCCAAAAACATCTGCACATCCTTGAGCCTCAGATCCTGTATTGATCTAGTTCTTATCCAGTCATATTCTCTACTTCCAAGAATCTCAAAGGCAGATGAGGTAAATGGATTATGAGAAGTCAAGTATATGGATTTTGTGTACCCCTTTTTCAGTGCATGGTTCTATACTATAATTGCTTTATGATAATCTCAAATATGCTCAACAAAGATGCTTCAGTCATACATAGTTGAAAATACACCTTAGTCACATAGCTCCCATGTTTGGGAGATACCACATTTCACTGTCCTCTCATGTCCTTGGATTTACCCCATCAATCCTGACTACAATGGTGTCCTCAGTTAGTCCCACTCCCTTCTAAGTAATTACACCTTTATTTCAATATTCCTGTTTTAACCCTCTCACTCAATTCTGTATGCTGTTTCTGTAATTTTGACTTTTTAATTTATCTCTTGTAAATTACTCTTGAAAGGTCCTGACAAGTTTTCCTCCCTTTTTCTGAATTCCTTTATGTACTATTATCCCAGTAACCATTATCTTAAATGTTTATTCTCTATTTGGTTACTGTGCTTTTATTAGTGTATTTCTAGGAGTATGATGGTTATAGATTCTCTTGAACTGAAATAGCTTGCTTGTCTGCAACATTTTATATAAATACCAGATGCATCAAACCTAAACTACTAGTGCTTTGTAGGCTTTCATGAAATCTTGAAGTTCGGAGTTGTTACTTAAGATTTCACTGAAGATTTTGTACTTAAGATTTCACAAGCAGTTTCAAACTTTTATGTGTTCATCTGCTTTGTTATAATGCAAACCGTCATCAGTTTTCTTCTTGTGGACTTTGTTTCTTCCATTAGAGGTTACAATGAATACATGGACTGGGAGAAAGGGGAAGGACAGCCATTCACGTATTTTCTTTACGGAGCTGCTTGTTCAGAGGTTGAAATTAACTGTCTAACAGGAGATCACAAGGTAATAACTGAATGTCACAGAAGTTTTAGAAATAATGTGAATGAGGCTTGCTCCAACAATCATTCAGGTTTTGCATTAATAAGTCACCTGTCTTCACATGATAGTAAATATATCAACAATGTAAATACAAATTACAGGTGGAGCAGAATGAAAGCTGTGCAATATTAGCCAGCTTCTGACACATCTGTGTCAATGTCATATATATTCTCCTTTTGGGTTATGGCTGACACCTAACATGTTCTTTGCTTGTTCTGTCCCTGTTTGCCAGCAAACACCTTATAGCAAAATTCAGTGTCCAGGCTTTTGACCATCTGGACAGCTAAAAGCTATAGACTGATGATCATATGCCCTCTATCTGTACTTTTATATGGGGATTTCCTTAAACAATGGGAAAAACCTGGCAGGGCTGTTTCTGGCTAAACTTCTGTTAAAGTTTAGACAAGCCCATTTTTCTTGTGATGAGATACTGGAAATTATTCTGAAATTATGTATATGGAGGGGCCTCTATCTCAGTATTTCACTGAATACCAGCTCTAACACATATTATCTTCTAATGCTTTCAGTCCATCTCTCTGGATGATATAAATTTGAATTTTATTAACAGAACCTCAGAACAGACATTGTTATGGACATTGGATGCAGCATAAATCCAGCTGTGGATATAGGACAGGTATGTCCCAAGGATTTTCGCTGCCTTATTTCTATTACGCTGTTGTCCTTATCTGAAATGAAGATTACCGTATTAATTCAGAAAACATTCATTTCTTACTATATTATAGATCATATTATGTAGCGGGTTTGGTTCGTAAACCAGGCAGAAACACCAATTAATGTAGTGGTTTAGTTTGCATTTCTTACATTCTGTAAGACAGGAGATTTGGAGAGATGCAAAGCAGGCTCAAACTTAAAGAATATGAAAAGTTTATTACTAACAGAGTTAAAAGAAATAATAAGAAATTAAAACAAAACCCCCTTTTCTCCAGCACCTCCCCCTCCTATCCAACTCACACAGAGGATGACAAAGGATGATTCTTGGTCAGCATTTACAGTTCTTAAAAGTCTCTCTACTACTTAAGGAAATAGAGGTCTCTTTTGCTTCTAGTGGTTCCCAAACTGCACCAGCAACAGCCCCCGCCCAAAAATCTGCCGCCATAAAAAAAAAAATCCCTCCCATGGAAAGAAATCACAGTCTCTTCCACACTGTCACGATGGGCCACACATGGGGTATTCTCTTTTAAGGACAGATAAATTCCAACCTGAAAACAACAGCTCTCTTCTTCACAGAAATTATAAAAGTCTCTCACAACCTCTCACAGCTCCTGGGTAACCTGG
>VZRV01007613.1:0-37176 GCA_013398115.1 Falcunculus frontatus | reverse complement strand
GAGGCCCGGGGCCGCTCCGAAGAACCGAGACGGGTGCCCATATTCCCCCCCCCCGCTCCCCACTGGAAGGCTCAAACCAAAAAGGGAACTTCCTGTGTCTCCACAGGGCTTAAATATGTAAATTTCAATAAGCACTACTTGTTGAAAGATCTGTCCATCAACTCAGGTTCAACCCATGACATATTAGAAGGTCTTTTGCCTATAGACTTGCTCCATTTGAATTAGTGTCAGAGCTTTATAGATTTCAAAGAAGCTTGAATTTTACCCATGGTGTCAACCTGTAGTACTTCCAGGATGTATGTATGCCTTCTGTCTACTGGACTTAAATCCTGTTTGTGATCTATAGTCTCCAAGTTGTTTGACCTGCCTTCCCCACTTGGTATCAGGGAAACACCTTTATTCATTGCAGGGTGGTCCACAGATCTCATCACTTCATCATTCAAGCATTTGTCTTCTCAGGTATGAGAGAGGAGAAAGATTTTCCAGTTACAGTTGCCCCAAAATGTTGAAGAATCCCATTAGGCAAATAGAAGCATGTTAGGCCTCACTTATATTATGCTAACAGCTAATGATACAAATGAGTTCTTGGTGAAGTTTTACTCAGTTAACCAAACATGAGTACATAAATGCTATTTCTTTTTTTATTTAAAGATTGAAGGTGCTTTTGTTCAAGGCATTGGACTGTACACAATGGAGGAGTTAAAGTATTCTTCAGAAGGAGTCCTCTGTACTCGGGGTCCAGATCAGTATAAGATCCCTGCTGTTTGTGATATTCCAGAACAGTTTAGTGTTTCCCTGCTGTCACCTTCTCAAAATCCTTATGCCATCTATGCATCCAAGGTAAGCAAATCATCACAGGGCCTAATTCTTAGATCCCAGGCCAAACAGAGAAATTACTTTGATATAAAACACATGTAAGTTTTCAGTTCTTCTCCTTTTGCATTTCAATCAGTAAATTGTTTTATTTATGACATTAAGGAAGATAATAAGAAAAGACATAAAGCCAGATATTGTGTGACTTTAATGGTTGGCAAGTAGTGATTGTAGAGTTTTGTTAACAGACCATACACAGAAGCTGCAAGATGAAATTAAAACCATACTTCTAAACGTGGTGATAAACTGAAAAGTTAGAATAAAAATATTAATGTAATTGATGGAGAAATCATAATGTCAGTCAGAGTGTGCAGCTTACTTGTGTGTAATGTGCAATACAAAATAGGACTCTGTGTGTGTATCTATATGAGAGATTGGCTTTTTTTCATCTTTTTCAGGGGATAGGTGAGGCAGGACTTTTCTTGGGATGCTCTGTGTTCTTTGCTTTGAGAGATGCAGTAACTGGTGTGAGGAATGAAAGAGGATTGACAAAGACCTTTGCACTGAACAGCCCTCTGACTGCTGAGCAAATACGGGCAAGCTGCACTGATGCCTTTACTGAGATGGTAAGAGAAGGTGGGGGCAGGGTCTGTTTAACTATGGCTGGGTAGGAGTGTTTACTGATTTTGGCACCCCTGAGTAGTGGAGTGCCTAATGATGTCTCCAATCAGTCATGCTTTATATACAGCTCCTTGTAATCAAAATGTCTGGTAACAGGTCTCATTTACCCAAGTTATTTTAACAAATGCCATTCAAACATTGTATTGGAATTTCCCTGGTTTTGTATAATTTTTTTCTTTGAAATTTACATAATTTTTACATCCCTCTCTTTCCCTGAACTCTTCTCCTTTCTTCTATATGTCAAATCCCATAGAGGATTAAATAGCTCATCCTATTAACATGCAATGGATCAGCCTCTAAGCATCTTCAGTCTCCTTCCAAGTGCTTTGCCCCACTCACTTGCATGCTGGCATTGTAACTACATTCTGGTACTCCTTGCTATGCCCAGTACTCTTCGGGAGAAAAATAATTAACTCAAAGCTAACAAAGAGGGACGGACGAAAAACAAACGAGGCAATGCACTTCGTATAATGCTGATGCTTTATACTCTCTTTTCTGCAGCTGTTCACTGTAGTCATGTTCCCACTGCTATTACAATTCTTTTTCTGGGTAAGTTTTTACTTAGTGAGGCAAGTTCCTTGCCAGCATATTAATTGTATCTGTGCCCTGAACCTCTGAGCCTCTGCTATGGAAACTTTTGAGCTCTCATTCACAGATTACTCCTGTGGTATTTTTGTGATTGTGCTGAGGCACCATTGGCCCCTGAATCAATAGGTTTGTGGGCTTCCTCTCATTGCAGGAACTTGCAGGAGGTGAGGTCTACCAGTGCAGGGACCGTGTTTCTCCATCCCTCTTAAGTCCTAATCCCAGTTATCACTGATTTGGAGGCACCTGATAACGGCAGTGTCGGGAGTTTGCCAGTCAAATAAAGTCACTATTGTCATTTCGTGCTTATCTCTTAGATGGCAAGCAATGAAGCTCCTTCCTCCACTCCTCGGACCACAGCTGAGTGAATGACAAACCATAGTGCACAAGACTGGAATGGAAAACTGATTTACTGCCCAAGACACACTAATCAATACACAGATAAATGTATTTTCTCTTTTTCCAAATAGAATCAGCTACCAAAAATATGCACTTTACATCTTCCATACTTATCTTCATTCTTCCTCCAGTATACTCATTCCAGTATTTTGCTTAAATGCCTGCATTTAGTTGCTAGAAATACATCTTCTGCATTTGAACCATCTATTTTCAACAAGAAGGTCTGCTGAGCAGCACAGCTCAAATGCTGCAGGAGAGGAAAGTTAGGATGAAGTATAAACGTATGCTAGACAACTTACTGCCACATATTACACTAAACAACTTCATATGATAAGTGATTTTGTAATGGCTTCAGCTAATTTTCCAATTTAGATTTGAGTCTTGCAGTGGAGTGTGAGTGTAGAGATCTTTGTCAAAGAATCAGAACCTTGTTCGTTGGATTCAGAACCATTTTGATCAGAAGTGATGCTCTGACTTGTAGTAAAGCTGGTTTAGATTCTTTTGGCACAGGTATCTTTGTGTTAAAAACATGCAAGAGACAAGAGTTAAGATTTTCTTTTGCTATGCCAGGCAAGTTGCCATGGCTGGCCTAGATATATAGAATTTTATCCCAAAAGTTGACAGAGTTGTAATTTCTACCAGAAGCTTTCTTTATCTCATGGAGCAAGCCAAAAGCCTCTGAACATAATGGGAAAACTGACATGGAGCTCAGCGTGCTTGAACTGGATGAACCTGTCTCTGGAAAGGATTCTTAAGCAATGCTTAATCTTGTGCTCAGCCATGCAAGTACAGTTAGAAGCTTTCTCCCACTCTTGGCCACTGCTGAAATAAAGAAGACAGAAAAAACGTAATGAGATCAAAGACGATCTGCAAAGATCCATCATCTGATGCTGCTAATGTGTGGTGGACTTAGACCACACCCAAGCAGCAGCAGCTGGAGAAAACAGGAAAACATAAAGCTGCACTGTATTCAATGGTAACAATAATTCTGGTGTTAATAAATTTCAAGTATGTATGTATTCGTAACCTAAGGTGAGACCAAGATATAACTTTGAAGTTATGAACGCTTCAGTTGCAATATTCACTTTTCAGCATCAGAATCCACAATATCAAATTCACTGACAGCTTCAGCTTTTCCTCCTCATAGGGCGCAAAGACAAAATTTCAGTTCTGAATGTGCACGCACACAAATACACAAATCTCCATGGTATTTCTATCTGGGGCTTTGATCTGGGATACATTCTAGTGTAGAGAAAACTCCACTTCTTTAGTGAGTCTACAGAAGTAACCTAAATTAGCGCCTGAAAAAATGCATCGGGTTCTTTGATAAGAAAACAGAAATGGTAAAATTGGTATTTTATACGTTCAGTGTATGGTTTCAGTGAATCTCTGCATCAGTTACGCCTTGCTAAGCATGGTGATTGTTCTTCCAGTTACTCATAGGTCACATTGCTCCAACACTATGAAGACTATCCTTTGTACTGGAAGTAAATGGCTTTAATTTGTTTGACATGTCAGCCTGCAGGCTCTTATTATTTCACTGCCTCTCAGTCTTCCACAATATCCTCTTTGTCTTCCTTTGATTTTATGAGCTGATACTGTATCTGTGAGAGAAATCAGATCAGTAGCTTAAACAGCTTTTGCATTGGCTATTAAGATATGAAATCTTCATTGTTTCAATTTGTCTTTCTGTAACCACTATGGGTCAGCAAAATGCAGTTGCTTAAACATAGGTGTCTAGACCATTTTAGATGTCATAAGACAGCAGAGACATGGGACATGAGAGCATAAGACTGGAAGATATGATACAGCAACTGGAGACCAGGCAGGTAATAGTAATTGTCATCACTGGAAGTGGTACTGAAAGTGTGATTTAGGCAGCTGAAGCCTTTTTGGTTATTACTTAATTTTCTTCACTTTCTTTGTATTAATTTGGCTTTTATATATTGTTAGAAGGTCAATAAATTAAATGTGAATGCTGCTGTCACAATTAGTTTTTCTGATTTGAAACATCTTCTTAGTTTCACTGTTTGGTGTTACAGTCTGATTATGAGAGATGCCTCTGCCCCACCTAAGGTACAAACGAGACTCTGTGCCAAAGTCAAAAATCCCAGAGTCATTCTTCTGGAGGTAATACTTTTCTACAGTCCAAGTCCTGGCTATCCATGGGGCATACATGCCATTCCCATAACTTGAGATAGCATGTGTATAAGCACTTGTTTCCTTTCCCATATTTTGTCACAGTGGGAATTTTTGTCCGGATGCTAACCCAGCCTTTACCTCTGTTAGGTCTGGAATTAGCTCCTTCCTGCTGCACCAACTGTGCTATCTCAGGTTCCATTATCTTAAGGGGACAATGTTTCGAGACAGGCAACTACAGTCTTTAAGTCGTTACATATGGGTTTGTCAAGCACAACTTGCAACCCCACGTGTCGATAACAGCCCAAAATACATGTGAATTCTGGGATATACTGAGGCAGGGAGCCTACAGTTCTACTGAACTGGGGGGAAGCTCTATCATCTCTTGTTGTCCTATGTACCTATGCATCAGCAAGGGTGCCAGTTCGTTCCAGGCAAGTCAAATCTTGTAAAAATCTTGCCCAAACCTTGCAGGCAATGACATCTCCCCACCTACAGTACTGAGGTGTTCCCACTCCAAGGATTCATCTTATTCTAGACTCGCACTTGGTTTTCTGCAGTGCAAGATTTGTCTGCTTCTCAGTCATTATTAATAAAGATTCCTCCCTGCCACTTTACTCTTTTGTCTAGCTGCCTCAGCAAATTCTATAAATGTAGCAAATACGGGTTGTTGGGTTTTTTGGGTCTGAAGCAAATTAAGCTGTCTGCTGGCCTTTAAGTGTTTGAAAAACTGCATGGAAGCTAGAAATATCAGCAGTTAACCATCCTGACAGATGATAATATGGCTACATGCAATGTTATGAAAGAAGTATTCTTAGACTCTGCAGGGAGGCAGATAAGCAGAAATGTTAGGCTCCAAAGGCACTTGCATACTGGATGGCTATTGACGTATTAATGTGCACTGTGACTGCACAGTTACACCCAAACTGGAGATGGTTCAGAACTCTAGCTACTGATTGTCTTCATGAGAGAAATGTTTCTGTAGCAGTCTACCTTCAGCAGGCCCATTTTTAGTGGTGAAAGCTTAAATACCTACCGTAAATACTAGGTTCTGGTTTGGAGGGTTAGCCTGTTAATTAAATATTGGACTGCCAAATTCAAGATTTGGTCTGGTTCTTTCTGTTCTTAGGCCTTCGAGCCTGCACTGTTGTACCTACAACACATGAGGAATCCTACAGTGGTTACTACTACTGCACTTGGCAGGACCCATTTGGGCTTTTGCCTACAGGGATCTAGTGACCGACATCACTCCAATTCTTGTGTTGTAGTAGCTCTCAGGCATATGTTAGGGGATAACCACAAAACCAGCAGCATACCTCTGCTGAGAATCAGCTTCTTGCCTTCTAACGGGAGTGGTAGAAGATCAGGGACTGGCTACTTTGTCCTGCAAGCCTTCACTCACTCTAAATGAAATACAGACAGCTTTGCTGTAAAATGTAAAAATGGTAAATGAAGCAAAAGACAGGTACATAGAATGGAGACTTTTGAAAGATTTATCCATAATTCTGCTTTAAAAAAAATAAAGGCCAGCTGTAGTAAGGCATTTAAAGATTAATTTGTTTCCTGGACATGCATACAAAGAAATGGATGAAAATCTAGAATCCCAAATCAGGATTTGGGACTCCTCTCTTTTAAGAACACAGCATGTGTTGAGTATGGTACCCACACAGCAGAATGGGCATAGAACTGGCATGGCATAGAGATAACCAGAAGGAAATTTTAAATGTGTGTATAGTAGTAATGTTGATTTTGTTAAAACTCGGTCATTCTTCAGAAAAAAAGGAGTATAGATGGTTCGGATCAAGCTAAAATGAGAACTGGGACTCCACAGCTTTGCATTTGACACCCTAGAGAAGAGAGTAATGTTGCATGTCCTTGGTTCTAGCTTCAGGCATGCCTATGTATTCTAAATTCATCAGTTACTGTATAATATACAGACCTGGAAATAAACAGGATAAATAGACCTGGAATTTGTAGCTCTAACTCAGAAATCCCCTCTTACAGTTATCTCTTATGTTACAGGGTTAGAATTAGAGGAGCTCCATTTCTTTGCTGATTATTTCAAGTCACCAGAGAAGAGTTGGGGTAGGGAGTAGGAGGTAGTGTATTAGCATCTGAACATGCATTAACTGCTGAGAAATGGAAGACATTGCACTGGCTCATCCCCACCTGCTTATTTTCAGACCGAGCATCAAATTAAATTCTGCAGGACAAAGCAAACTCAGTCAACCTTTAGGAGCATACAGCAGTTCATTAATTTCTCTTGATACATAAAGCTTTATTTTTCAGACTTTGATGCAAGAACATGGCTTACCCTCAACAATCAGATAAGCTTATCTTTTTTGTGAATGGCAGAAAGGTAAGTGTATGAACAAAACATAGCTATAAAATCCAGCACTGCATTTCCCCACAGTAGACATTGCACCCAATGTGGCTGCAACACATTTGTTACGACCAGTTTCAGGAAATACTGGAAGATCTTTCTTAAGGCTTGGTGTATTTCAAGCAAAGGTTTAAGAATGATTAGTATGATATCCTCCTGTTGAGTAGTCTGTGAATAGATTTAACAGAATTGAAGATTAAAAAATCAATTTGGACATCTTGAATTTTTGAGTGCAACTCAACCTGTAAAGTTGACAAAACTCCTTGTCACTCTAGGAAAGAATCTCATCTGTTGAGAAAGACTTGCAACTCAACCTGAATATGTGCATTCTTCCCCCACCCCCATTCAGTTTCTTTGCAGATCCCTGCAGGTCTTTGCAATCCAGAACAATTTCACCCATGGATCCAATACAGGAATTTATATTTCCTCCTGAACTAATGGTAGGCCTCACTGACATTTGTTATCTCAAGCATAACTGAGTTCCTACAGGTGCTGAAAACCTGATTTTTTTGTGAAACTGAAAGATCTATCCTCAGATAAATGGAAGATGCTGGTTTTAGGCACATATAATGAGACATTTCAATGTGGATAATCTACATGTTGTTGTTATTACAAACACCTCACTTTTTAAAAAAAGAAATCATTTGCCTCTGCAAAACCAGCTTTTCCCATAAGAGCTCCTTACTCAGGACCATTTCATTTTGGACCAGTTGGGGTTTTTTTGTGGAATGTAGAATTTTCTTTGAAAGATCCCAAATGAACTTCTCCATCTTTTCTGTCTTGTATTCTCTGTTGGATTGTTTCTTCCAGCTGGGACATAGACCCTAACAACCTGAGACTGGACTTACATGCAGGTCCACAGGAAAGGCAAAGGACTTGAAGAGGGATGAAGAGGGTTGATTGCAGTAGTTATTGGGAATTCACAGAAGGACAGATGAAAACTCGAATGGAGGGGGGGAGAAGGAGAAAAAAACCCCCATGATCTGCAGACAGAGGCAAGAGAAGATATCTGTAAAAATGGTAGTGCAAGATTTACCCAGACCAGACTGAGTAGAATTCAAGCAGTCAGGTTCACACTGTTTTTACAATCCTCAGTCATGTTTCAGCAGCTTCTTGCAAAATTCCTTGTTTGCATTCCTTTTGCAAATATTCGTGGGCAGTTCTCGCTGCTATTACACAACCACCTCACAAGCACAAAAGTTCATCTGAGTTCTGAAAATGCACAGCACAGTTCTTTGGTTTGTCACGATATCACAGAGTGCTATTTGCTGCAAGGCAGTTGGCTCTGTAAACATTTGCCAGAGAGCACAACTTTCTTATTTAATGATTGCCTCTCAGGGCAGAACACTCATAGTAAGGCATAAACTCCTTTATGGAACCATGAAAGGGGAAGTAAATCTGCCTTTCTGCTAGTTGTCCTGCCTTTGAGAGACTCATGCTTTAAGAATGCAAGTATTGAATTAATGTTTTACAAATCTTATACTTGGATTAAAGATCTTGGCTAAAGTGCTGCTGGCTGATAAAGCAGGTCAGACAGAAAGGAGATGCTGCCATCTGCTCTAATGTTCTACATGCTCTACAGACTGAGCTGCCAGGAGGAGTGAACTGCTTCTCCAGCCTACACAAGGTGTCCATACCACTAAGATTATGACTGGTTCCACAGACACACAGGGTTTTTTTGGTTTTCAGGCATGTCTTTTACCTAGAAGGCCAGTCCATAATTGCAACAGTTCTCAGGCTTGTCCACTGGTCTGTTAATTGCATTGTCTGCAAAGACAGGCGTTTCTCTGGGATTGCTTCTGCATATTTTGAAACCATGATTCCACATGGCATTTGTCAAATATGGAAAGAACATACATGATATTCTCAGTGGGAAAAAAAGGGCTATATATAGTCTTGTAAGAAAGGAGGTGGCAAAAAACCGCTTTGATTAAACAGAAATGTAAATACTGATCAACCATCCCAAGGAGACAATACTTGTGGAAAGACAAACTTTAAAAACATTTTACATATTGTGGAACCTGTTCTGGGTCTGGTATGACTCAGACCGTACGACTGGGTCTATATGACTCAGCAAACGGGGATGTAGTGATCCTCCCTAAGAGAACACACTTCTTGTATTCTGTCACATATGCAATGAGATTTTAGCATCCTGATTTCCCCCAAAGTCCAGTAACATTGCTTTACTGTTTACATTATATACAAAGGAAATCTTTCAGAATCGTAAGAGTAGGAGAAAGAAACATAATACTAATCTTCTCCTACCATTTATTTAGTTTAATTTCAGTTTCCTGAGCAATAATATAATTATGATATAAGCTCAGCACTGTTCAGCACCCCAGGATCTTCAGATGAAAAGCCTCATTAATGTCTCACTGTCTATCATGACAGTGTCCTACTGAGCAATATGGTGGCTCACACTGGCAGTAGTCAAATTTACCAAATCCTTGTAATTTCCATCAGAGAGAACGGCTGAAGAGCAGCAAAGAACAACTGTGATTTTCCACAGCAAGAGAACAACATGGATTTGTCCCTCTAGCCTGAAGAAGCTGAGGGAATGACCATGCCTTTGAGGGGGAGGAAAGTAAACCTGGTTTCTGTCAACAGAGATGATATGAGAAAGGACTTCTGAAGGGAACACTAGATTAAATCACATTAAAAAGTACAAAGGTAGAACTTCAGTTAAGATTGAACCAAACAAATACAATTTCTAACAGGTCTTTTAATGGAATAAAATAGGGTTATGGTACAAATCCCTGTTACATATAAGAAGGGTAAACTTAAAAATAACCTCATTGTTTGTTAAAATCTTTAGGAAAACACACTGTAAGCAGGGGATCATCCCGGGACTCGAACCCAATCTCCCCAGTTGGCACATCTGTCCTTTGGCATCAGAAGGTAAGCTTTGGTCCCCCTGCCAAATATCATTGCAGACGGGCAGAACACTGCAACAGAGAATATGTCTATGGGTAGCAGTTTTCAAATTAAATACTACTGTGCATCTCCTAGCTCAGTTAGAGTGGTACATTCAGGAGAATGGAGAACATCCTGGTGTTTGTCTGTCATTTTAACTCGCAGAAAGTATTTGCCAGTAGAAAACACTGTCTTTCTGTTTCACAAGGCAGAAGGAAACAGCATCTAGCCATCTCAGGAAAGTCAGGTGGGTATGCCTGACAGGTAGGAAGGCCTCCTTTCTACCCTCTGGTTATGGCACTCCATTTATAAGACAGGTTAGCTTTGTCTTGTAACTCCACCACTGTTTGCTTTTATTGTTTTTGCCTCTCACATTTTAAGAAAAACTTTGGCTCATTCTCTAGGGCCATGCACCTAGAAACTTCTCTTGAAGTCACTGGTACTTTGGTGGATATGTGTGTATGTGTACATGTGCATCGTGTTTAAATAACACTCCCAGTAATCAAGCCAAAGCAAGTCCCGTCCTTGCAACGTAGAATCTGTGAGAAGTTTGGAAAATCTTGGCAACCATTTCTGCAGTCTTTGAACTAAATATGTACAGGGCTGATTGCCCATTTTATTGCAGTGCTTGATAGCTACTTAAAACTTACTGTGATTTAATGATTTACTGGTCTGAAGAGCTTTTGAGTAGAAATATGATAGCTGTATTTAAACCTAAATAACAGATTTTCTGACTATTATTAGCATTTTTAAGACATATATTTTCTAGAAAGTATAAAATAGTCTTTTGTGTGTGACGAAGAACTACAGCATTCATATAGGGAAACACACTACACTTAACATGTATCATAGATTAGCCTTTCCACTGGCCTTAATATATTCTTTTGCACAGATTCAACAAAATTTGAATATGCAACGCAGAAGTGTTTCCTTCTTGCTTCACATTCAATAACAGACTACATTTTTCTCCAGCAGATGGTAAAGATTCTTTTAACCGATCAGTTCCTTGCTGGCTGTGAGCATGCAGACATAAATGCCAAGGAGGTCATTGTTTCTGGTTTCATCCCACACTCTATAAAGATAAGACTTCGACGCTTCAGAAGTTTCATTCTGGTTCCCGTGTAGTTATTAGGAATATTTCCATTATTTCCAGTAGGCGTTGAAACATGCAGGCTATTCCTTCTTGGAAGTAGCTAAGAAAATTCTGGCTTCTCTCCATCACCTCTCCCACTTCTTCCAGCTGGACAGCATCTTCTACTTCTTTGGGCCTCTTACTGTTTTTCCCCCACTCTTAAATGTGCGCTTGTGCCCCTTTCAGACACAGAAAGTTAGGCTGCCTGAATACTTGCAGGAAAAGTGACAAATTGTCACACAGTCTTCAGCAATAAGCTCATTTCTGACCTCTTCTCACTAACTAATTAGTGATTTGCAATGAATAATCCCGAGCTGTGGATGCAGCTACTCAAGAAATAAGGTCCTAACTACTGTGACGAAAGGCGGCAGCGTGTGACATGAAGGGGTTAGGGGCAGAGGAAACGTGTCCTCGCTCCTGTGCTCTTAGGTATCCCTCTAGTGGATGTGAGGAGAAGGACGGGGCGGGTAGAGGAAGACCCGACTACAAACCAACGTGATGTGATGGAAATCAGTGAGGGAGTGACCACAGGAGTCTGCCAACCTTGACATCAGAGGGTCAGTCCCCAGAGCAGCTGCCCACTGCAGTGCAGCTCACTAAACATATGTGGCCTCGTGCTGGATGAGTGCTTCTGCCCAAGAGAAGTTGGCTGCCTGTGACAGGTTTCCCATGAAAAACGAAAGGATTCCCAGGAGCTCAAAGTTTGAAAAAGATGTGTTGGCAGCAGTAAAGGTGCTTCTGCTCCCAGAAGTTTTGAGCCATAGTAGTGATTTGAGAAGCAAACAGCCTGGAAGAGAAAATTCAGGAGAAACGTTTTAGTTCCTTCCACAAATTAGAAGAAAAAAGAAACCCCAACCTGCTTTGTCCAATGACAAGTTGTGCCACAGAGCTAAAGCTATCACAGAGCGTATTTCAGAGTCTTGCCTTTCAAAGAGAGATGGTTGCACCCAAGAATAGCAGATGTGGGGACAACAAAATGAACAAAATACAATAGTACTGCTGGCAATCAAAAGGTCACTTGGAAGAGCAGGAAGATTATCCACCAGCTGTCACATGAATAACATGTGAGTTTAAGCAGTCTCACCATGGGAAATTAACACCACATTTTGGGGAGGCTGCTTCTGCCACTCACTTTCATGCTGAATCACTTTTTTGATTAACTCTGCTGATACAATGAAAAGGCACATGGATCTTTTTTTTGCGAGACTTGCCAACAAAAAGTGCAGATGAAAACCTGGCTCCTTCTTGTCAGTTCTCCTTCTTGTCCCTGTCAGCTGCTGGCTTTTAATTTTGGGTAGTTTGATGTGAAGCAACTGTGTTGCTTCAGTAAAGCAGTGTAAATCCTGCTGAGAGGATTTTCCATCTCTGGCAAGACATATTGTTCAACATGTAATCCTGATTTTTACATTTGTCATGAGAGTATTACATAGTAAAGATCTAACCTGCTAACCCCTACTTTAAAAGTTCTGTGGCTGTCTGAAGTTTCTTTCTGGAGCTATAGAAAGAGCACTTCATAGACTTTCTTCAACAGACTCATCTGTGCCCGATTGAGAAAAATATTGCTGCTATGTTTTCTTTTAAAATATGTGGTTTTGCCCCCAAGAACAAAATATTTCTTACAGTAGAAAGCCCAGCTGGTTCTAGTGCCTCCCTCTGTAGATGCCATTACTGTAGCATAAAAACTTTAAGTCTCTGAGTGTAAAATCTTCACAAAAATCAGAGTGCTTATCACAATGAAACTCCTATGTCCTGGAGAAGAAACCACTATTTTCTAAGTTGAAATTAAACTTAATAAGCATACTGGCCATATATATATATACACCAGGATCAGAGTTCTTTTCCAGCAATCTGAAATTATCAAACTGCTGATAAAGGTAAAAGTTTGGCATGTTTTCTTACATGTAGAAAACCTCAAATCATGTCCCCTCTTAGTATAACTTTCTAGGATTTACTTAGTCCTTCAAGAAAAATAAAAAGTTTAACTGAAACTTTGGGCAATGGTAACACCTAAAATACAAGAAATAATATATTTCTATCAATTTCTGACATTGGTGGAATTTTTCCTTCTTTTTTTTCCCCACTAGGATGACTCTATTTCCATCTTCAGACAGGCTGAATGACAGGAAAATGCTTTGTCGATGGTGAATTGTGGAATGCTAGTCCTCTTCCATCCAGGCACAGACACCACTGTAGATCTGAGTATTTTATTTGGCTCAATCACACTCAGTGCAAGAAAGTCCTGTGAGGCTCCATTATAGGAAGGTACTGGATATTTTAATGTATTTAACCGAAATGTGGGGGTCAGAGAGTGAAGCATGGGGTTTGCTGAACTTCACCAGTGCAGATCCCATCGTCAGCCTCTCACAATCTGTATTTGACCTGTCCTCTCCAACAATAGGTTGTTTCTTGATATAACTTATGCTGATTCACTTATTATTTCTCACATACTTCACTGTATCTTGAGCTTCCTGTTACTTAAAAAGAAGTGTGTATTCATCTCAGTCTGGGGGTTTTTTACCAGGCAATGAAATCAGATGCTGAATGAAGCTTGTAGACTGGTGATGGAGGAAATTTTCCTCCCTCCCCCAGCTCTGGGTAGAAAAGTAAAATATAGAAGAACTCTGCTTATCAGCTTTCTTTTCAGATTTTATCTGGAACTGTTATAATGAGTATTTTCCCCTTCTAACTTTTCATTCTTAAGCCTCTATGTGAAGCTGCTGAAACATTTGACACTGTGGGCAATCTTTTATATTTTTATAGATTTCCTGGTATTTCAGGGTGTAGATGCACTCCTTGCCCTCAAGGTGTTGTGCAGATCAGGCTGTCCTGACACAGCTCAAACAGGGACACAGCTTTCAGCGATGTAAGAGCTCAGCAGAATTTAGTAAAACTGTCCAGTGGACCTCAGGACAAATGAAATAACCTACTGCAGCATCTCTGGGATTGTTCAAGCCTGAAAGATCTATTTGCAAAGCTACAGTATGAAAAAGAGAGGTGGTTGGCATGTGAAAAAGTTTGTTCAGTGGAAGACTTCAATTAAAAATTTTTCAAGTTCCATCATTAATTTCAATTTTCACCCATTTTTTTTTGTTTTGTTGCAAAATTAACTTAAAATCAAATTTGTGCTGCTTCTTAGCAATTTGCCACTAAAAACTTTCAGCATCGGCCAAGAATTTGGTTTTTGTCCCGTAAGAGATTAAAAAGATATGTTTTACAGCATACTCTTTACTCGGTAAAAGCCCAACCAAAACAGAAATGTTGGAAGATTTTCATGGTCCCTGATAACAGTCTGTTTCAAGTTAACGTGAACTATCAGCAGTTCAACAACAGAGAGCAGCAAAGATGTATTTTAATTAAGTAGGTCTGAAACGCTTTCAATTACAGGCTGACTTTGAAATAATAAGAGTGGATTGATGATGAGAATTTAAATAGCCAAAAAATGGATTAAACCATTTTTCAGCCTAGTCACCATTGGCCAGAATAGTAATTTACCTGTCTCTTTAGGAAGATGAGCAAGAAGGAATTAGAATGATTCCTGAATATATTCCTGACTTCAGGTGTGTTTTCTCTGAAGTAGACAGTATGAAATATGATTGTTTGAAGCAGTGGTGATGCTGAAGTTTGCAAAGGTGTGGCTAGCAGCACTTTTTTGGGCTCAGCCACCTCAATTCTGTCAATCTTCTCCATATAGGTTCTGATCTCTGATGATTTTTTTCTGCTCTGCTTACTATTTCCAACTGTTCCAAATCAAATGTCATGTCACCCTTTAGCAGCTTCAGTTCTGATTCCTATTTCTTCTGCATGAACATGTGTTTCAGGGAACATGGTCAGGAATAACCACCAGGCAAATATTGTCCCACTCAAGGATGGCATAAAGTTAAGGCTAAAGCAGAGAATTTACAGAATTAACTTTTATGCTGTGCTGACAGATTTCCCTCTCCTTAACGAAAATTGTACAAAAGTGGGTAGAAATGGGTAGAAAAAGTGTTACTGATGGAAAGAGGTTAAAAAAGGAAGAGGAATAGGAAAGTTGTATTTTCCCTCATAGAGTGATTCAGAAGAAGACTGCTATAGCAGAAGAGATGTAACCTCCAAAAGAAGGAAAAAGCGTGAGATGTTAAATTGATACTGATTGAATAATTTTCTCCTAATAAACACAGGTCTATAAATAAAGGAGGTGTAAGCCTGAGATTCAAAGAAATAAAAAGTAAATGAAAGTATTTTTCTTCTGTGACAAAACTCTTTTTCTCTGCCTTGTATACATGTACAGAGTCAAATATAATTTCCTTGTGGTTCATTTGAAACCCAGTTTATTTTTCCTATAATTATATATGTAACAGGTGAATTGCACATGGGAGGACAGAAACATTTTTATGTGGAAACAAATAGGGTGCTTGTTATTCCAATTGTGGAAGATAAAGAAATGGCCGTGTGTCAACTCAGAATGCACCATATGTACAGGTAAAACAAAGTGTTAATGGTGGGTTCAATGCACATATGGGCCATTCCCTTAAGAGTTGGACTCAATGATCCTTGTGGATCCCTTCCAAATCACAACACTCTGTGATTCTGTCACACTTGTTTCTTACCTTTCTAAATAACCTTAAAGCTGAACTACAGGACTTGGAGTTGCTTTCAGCCTTCGCTGCTTCTCTTGAAACTCCCTATTTGTGTTCCCAATTCAGGTTAATTTATCTGAATCCTTTTATGAAAATAAGTGGCCTGACTGCCAATGATGAAGCTGACTGGAACAGCAGGTCTTGTACTGTTGGTATTAAACAAGGCAGTACAGACACAAATGAACAGTGTTACTGTGGAATGAACAAAGGGTATCTTGGATAGATAATATGACTGTAATTGTCCTGTTGAGAAAAGACTAGTTCTGTCTTAGATATATTGGTCAAATCCTCCTAAAATTAGTTACAATCAGTACAATCCTGGACAACCACTTTTTTGCAGTAATGAGTGTCTTCTCCTTGAGAAAGTGTATTTCAGACAAGTTGTATTGCTTATACAAGTAGTGGCATTGATGATGATGGGGTCAGAATCATGTGTAAATAAAGATAAATGAATATGGAAATAATAATAGTATATCAATGGTATAAAGTTTTGTGGGGAAAAAAGCTAACAGGTCCCAGTTAACATCAAAGTTGGATTGTTGGCCTGTAGCAAACAACAGTTTCAAAGAATATACGTTAATTTCTACATGTTTTGTATTAGCTTTTGCAGTTCATTGCTGGCTTGCATTTTTTAAGCTTTTCTTTTTGTCAGCCTGACAAGTTAAACCTCTATTTACATCTTTGGAAGCACTGTCAGAGGAGGTATTTTCAAAATGCGATGTCAGTATTTCAGTTACACTGACTGTGTGCTGTAAACAATCCCTCAGTTCCATTTGGCTTGCTGTTTTAGTGCATGCTTTATCTCCAGCTGCAGATGAAACATGCAGTTCTATACAGGGATTATCATATCAGGCATCAGATAATCAAACGAGTTTACAGAGCTGTTTTTACATTTCCACCATTCTTTTAAAGACTAGATTGTGCTTTCATTGGCATCTTTAGTTGTTAGAAATTTTTTTGTTTGTTCCTATAGCAACTCCGTTTTTCTGCCCTGGAGTCTTAAACCTGAGAGCTTTTAACATATGATTAGTCATAGACAATAGGCATTTTTAAATTTATTTTGGTAGATAAAATTCTGGATGTTCACTTTAGCAGGAATTGGTGGCTTCAGCTTTAAACCTCCAGTCCAAAAAAATTATGTGTGCCATGTGAAACTTGTTGGTGGAGCATTTGGTGGGAAGGCACTAAACCTTCACTCTTCGCTGTACTTGCAGCTGTGGCAGCCAACAAGTAAGTTGATTTAACTAAATCAAAGGAGTGGTTTAAGTAAAATAAATTAAAGATGGCAAGACTAAACCAAAAAGGAACTTCAGTCCTGAACCCTCCTTGAGGGGTTATCCTGATGACATCATCTTTTTTATCTCTTTGGTAGTACATCTTGGATAGAGGCTTCAAAATTCTCTGGCCTCTTGGCAATGGTATTCACTTAATGTCTGAAAGCCAGAACAAAGGCACAGAGGCAGTTTCCCTCTTGCCTGATCTGTAGAAATCCCAACAATTCAGGCCTCTCTGAGGCATGGTGGCATGAATTTCACTCCAGATATTCAGTGAAAATGGTTTTTATCCTAATACATAGGTATGCTTACATCAGCCCTTTGTGCCACAGCTCTCCTTTACTTTGACTTCCTTGCCTTTCCCTGTCCTGTCCATTTTTCATGGAACTTGCATCTCCCTGTCGAGAAGCTAAAGAGAAAACTACTGAAAAGCTCATTTCCTCTAGTTTTTTACTGTTGCAAAAAAAAAAAACCAAAAAAACCCCACCAAAAAACAAACCAAGAAGAACTTGCTGAATCAGCCTAAACTCAGGCATGGTAGGTTAATAAGAAACTAAAACATAGAATGGGATGATTTATTGCCACCACTATGAGTTTGGGCATGTACATGTAATGTCATTTGCAATTTGCATCAATAGGCTGTAATAAAAGGGGATTTTTCTAATGTTCCTTTTAGGACTGGGCGTCCACTCCATTTTGTCCTGAAAAGAAATATGGATATGTTAATCACTAGTGGACAGCACCCCTTCTTTGGAAAATAAAACGTGAGTGAGATGAGAAGGTATTTTGCCCAGTTACTGGGTAATAGTTTCTTCTGAGGCAAATCAGCCTAATTTCATTGACTAAGAAGACACAGCAGGAAACCAAACTCCTCCTCTTCTGAAATCCTAACCCGGCACCAACCTTCTCCATTCCTAAGAGTACCCTTGAATGCCATGAATCAAAACAAAAGCTATCACCCTACAGCCCACGCAATATCCAGAAAAAGCAGAACCCTCCATTGCTTTTTTTTCTTTGGAATACTGCTAACATTCTAACTGCCCTATCCCACCTGCAAATGATAAACATGTAACTCAGAACTGAGTATGAGCCACTTCTCAGGTATAAAGCCAGCCCTGCAAGGTAATGCAAGATCCAACTTGTAGTAAACTGTTACTTTTAAATCTTCACATTAAAAATAAATAGGTAAACAATGCCAGCACTGAGATCAGCTTGGTAACTGGTGGTAGCAGGTGTATGAATTGAGCACCCTAAAACCCTCCAGGACAGAGTTTATGGTTCAATATGGCTTGGATAGAGAAGAGCTGAGGAGCTGGCTTTTCTGTGGACTCTTGCACAAGTGGTAGAGTTTGGCTGATGACTGTTCCTGGGAGAGACTGCTTATTTTTTAAATTTTGCTGAAGATATTGCTCACGAAGATACTGTTAAATTCTGGTTATGATTAGAATAGGTTTAGAACTGGTTTGGGAAAAGAAAGGAGGAAAGTTTCATTTTTGGTTAAATCTTGTATTAACCATAAGACAAGGAATGGAATTGTGATTGACATATGTCAGTAGCATATGTATTTCATATTCTTCTAGGTATCCATTACCTGACTATTGGCCTCTCTGAAAGTGCAACACAGTACCAGCTCTGGCTGCTTTTCACGTGCCATATCTTCCCTCTCACGAACATGGAACAAGTAACCCACAACTAGTGGACTATGTCCTTTTATTGAAATTTCTTCCACGGTCACTAAAGTTATTTGAATAACCACCTGTGTGCTTTGCCTCTGCTTTCAAAATGAGGATGGCAAGAAAATGCACCCACACCCTTGCAGTTCTCTGTGTCTTTCCAGAGTAATGCCTTCAATCTGCTCTTCCTGTGTCTTGCACTTCCCTCACTATAAGGGTTGGCAGGACAGAGCAGTAGTCTGCTGGAGAGTACTTATTTTTGTAGGATGAGACAGGAGCCAACTTCCCTCCCCATATCAGTCCCAGCCAACAATGATTACACAAGTGTTTCTTCAGAAAGCAGGGCAAGATGGGAATGATGACATTGTTTCCTGACAATAGCCACTTCACAGGTTTTCCATTGCACTCACCCTTTGGAACTGTAAAAGCAGATAAATCTGGAGTTGCTTAATACATTGTCATTTGGCCCAAATTTCTGTTTATTTATAAGCTAAATAGGAAAAAAAAAAGGAATAAAAAAATTAAAGTAGTAAAAAGCACAGGAACAATTATGAAATAGATAAACAGCAAGGGTTTAGTTTACCAGCCATTCTTCCCTCAATGCATATCCAGTCAGAAAGCAAACTAAAAAAACACTTTGGGAGACTGGAAAATAGGAAACATCTGATGAAACTGTGACAAGGTCAATTAATTAAAACTTTCAACTTAAAAGGCCCCATGGACCTGAGTTTGAACAAATCTGTTGTGCTCTGGATTGAAAATTTCTCTATGAAAAGGGACACAAATTACATCAGGCAGACCTGCAGGCCCCTCTTTTCCAATAGTAGCCACCTAGAGACCCCTACCTCAACCTGCCTGGAGGCTGGGGCTGGGAATTCTGCATCCATCCAGTTCTGCTTTCTTCTGTGCAGGATATCCAGCAAAGCGTTTCTCAGTGATAGAACTTCTCATATTCATAGAAGTCATAACCAAGATCAAGAACCTTCATGGCCTAAGTGTTGTGCAAATACATGGTAACAACTGAGAATTTACATAGGGGTGAATTTGTTATCCAGTCATGAGGAGACGATGTGCTGTCTCCAGGAATGCACTCAGAACTGTAGGCTTTCTTTGCCAACGTCATGGCCCCCACGATTCAATGCAGTCTCATTAAACTGTATGGCACAGTGGAACCTCGTATGTCAGCTCCTGTAATCTGAGCCTTTCAGGCTGAGAACTCACCTGTGCTATGGAGATATGAGCCTAATTACCTGCTCAGTTGCAAGAATGCCACTGTTCACTAGAGATAAGTTGGTTGATTTCCCAGCCTTTTGAAACATGAGAAAATTGAGATATGTGTGTACAATGACATTTGCACGGCTGATAAGGAACATGCACTTGTGAATTACAGTAAGTTTTTTTCCCCCTTAGCAAAATTATTTTTTATATTTTATTTCAGGTTTCAAAAGACCAACCTGGAACCCGTAAGCCATGGGCTGTTGATACAGATTCGTACTGCTTTCCTAAGGATCAAACAACCAGATGACTCCTTCAGCCACTTGCTGACTGCAAGCATTCCTGCAAGAAAGAATTAGAACTGTAATACTTACACACACACACATATATATATATATCACACCATCTTTGTGGAACAGGATATAAGCACCAATTCTCTTGTCCTGCCAAGTAAAAGACCTGACATTAATGTGCTTCATGCCACACTGGAATAGTTCTGGAGTTACCTCAAGAACTTCAAAGAATTTGAATGCAATTTTGAACATATCTACAATGAAGAGCAGATCACAAATAGTACCATTTTGTCACTTCTACATCCAGTTTGAGAGTCACAACTGTTGTTATCTATTTTTTCTGTTCTTCCAGCCTATGAAACATCCAAAGATCAGAACTAGACACTGTACAAATTAGTGATGGGCAATGTATCAACATTTCAGTAGAACAGATATTCTAAAAGTATACATACTGCCAAGTATTTCTAGGCACTGATATATTAATATCACCCCAGTAACACATCAGTTTAGTTCTGCTTCCTGGCAGCCCACCTCAGGACTGCTTCACATCATCAGATCTCTTTGAACCACTTTCAATTCTGGCCTTTCTCAAAGCTGGAATATAATCACTGCTGTTCACTGCCTTGCCATCACTCACTCCTCTTCTCCTCTGCCTTACCCACAGTTTTGCCCCTTCTTTCCAGCAAAATGGTGAAGCAGGACAAAGCTGATGCATTCATCTCTCGGTGAAGAGAGGGCACAAGGTGAGGGAAGTGTACTGGCAGTAGGAAGGGTTAAACATCAGGACAGGTTCCCAGTACCAGCTTTTTTCCCAGCAGAGGTGAGGTTGCCCAAAGCAACCATCAGCAGGTGTGCAGAGCAGATGTGCAGCAGGTGTGCAGAGCAGATGTGCAGCAGGTGACCAAGAGGGGAAGGTGGAGGGGAGGGCCCAGAGGGGAACCATGACAATAGGAGTTCATCATAGGTGTGGCAGCTCACAGTTTAACTCAGCTGTGCCAAACAGCTGGCACTCTGACAGACATTGTTTTGGAAAGGAGGCTTCAAGGTGATCCAGGGGCAGCTGTATGAATCTTGATGGAGCATTTCCCCATGAGGAGAAGAGACTGAAAAACAAGTGCAAAGGTATTTGAGAGGGAGAAAAGGAAATGGCTGAGCTGAGCCAGCATAGGTATACATACAAATCGATATTCAACTTTGATAGCTGATAGTTCAAAGCAATAAAATTAACAGTAAGAACACGTTTAACATCATTCTGTATCCAAAACACTAGCATAAGAAATAACTCTGGAGATGCTCAACAGGTATTGCATTAGTTCAGGTCCTGTGCTTATTTACATAAACACAAATTTATTTTTATTTATTTCAATGATGACAGTGCAGGCTTAAATTAGCATAATATAGAAGAGAGTGTGACCTGCACACACCTGCAGATAAGTCACATTTAATCTAAATCTGTAGATACAAAAAGATCTTATTCATTTACATTGGTAAAGTTTTCCTGTTCATTTATCTTGGTAAAGTGTGAGAAACTGCAGCTAATGGGAAAAGCTCAACTGGTAATAAGCTTTGCAGTTTTGTCATATCAAAGACTTTAGGGACCTGACAATAGGAACTATTATTTCTTTGTGTTTCCTTTCCTTAAAATGCGGTTTTATAATTTCTGATTTTTCTTCCTGGCTTTGTAATTAATTGTGATTTAGACGAATGCTCTTGTTTTAGAATGAGCATCAAAGTAATCAGTGCCTTGGGTTTAGAATTAATGGACAAATATTTGCAAATATTAAGGTGAAAACGCTTCCTCTAAATGTGGTATTTTTGAAGTCAGTATTTTGGGGATTTCATTGGGCTGTTAACTGGAATCTGCAAAAATGTTTCTTGAATAAAACTTGTAAGGCACTGTCCTGCTTTTTCATGACACTGGGATCTATCACCAGTAGTGTTTCAAGGAAGAAAGAGTAACAAAAATGGTATGAGATGAAATCTGGCTCCTACTGACAATAAGGAGGATTGTGTTTTCCTGCAGCCCAGCGATTTGTTCCATTCATGCACCTGATAACTGGTTATTTCAAGAACTTTAGTCACAGGAACATTATACTTAAACCTGGTGGAAATTTGCAGCTGTGTAAGGTCTAGAAGGAAGCTTGTGTTCTCTAGGTTAGTTTGGTGGTTTGGCCTTTTGGGGAGCAAAGAAGTGAGCTGCAATTGCATCTCCTGTTCCCCAGCAGCACGGAGAGTATTCTCCATGTTGTTCTCCAGTTCTGCGCTGCTGTGTGAGTTTGGCAGCCTATCTTTTTTACATGGCGCTTAAAGGGCCTCTACGAACACAGTGGGTGTGTTTATGCTAACAGACTGCCCTAGAGCCTGAAGGTAGGATGAGACCTGTTGTGGGGATTGCTAGCGAAAGAAGCCGCGTTTTAACGGCAGTGGAGAAGGCCTGCACTTCTGGAGCTCAGGGACTTTGATGTGTGCCAGATGCACGCAGCTTGTAACTGACAGTCCTGTCCGTACAGACTACAGTACGTCAGGTGCTTAATGGTGATGTTACCACCAGGATCTGAAAGAAGAAATTACTACAACTGCAAGAGCAAATCTAGGGTCAAGTAGCACAGCAGGTACGGTATTGAAGTTCGATGCGCCGCAGGTCCCGGTGTTGCCCCGGGCATTTCTTGTCTGCTGCGCTCCGTGGGCCGCAGACCAGGCCAGGCAGGACGTGTTCCTGCGGTGCTGAGCGGGCTCCGCCGGGGCGGGGTGCGCGGGGAGCACCAGGCGCTGACTCCCGGGTGCGATCACCCCCGGGTAGGGCTCGGCGGGGCAGGGACCCCCGGAAGCCAGCGAGTCAGCGGCACACGCGGCCCTGAGACAGCCCGCCCCGTTCCCTGCCCCTTCCCTCTATCCTCTCGGGCGGAGCGGGGCGGAGCGGAGCGCGGCCCTCCCCTCTTCCTCTGGCGTCGGTTCCGCTCGCAGAGCTCTTGCTGCCGCCGCTCCTCGCTGCCGTTCCTGCCCGTCTCCGCTCCGGGCCGCTCGGGCGTTTTCTCTCTGCCTTAAAGTCGGTGAGGAGACGGGCGCGGGTGGGAGGCGGCCGGCTGGGGCCGGCTGCGACAGCCGGGGCCGTAAGGGCCGGGCCGCACCGCGCTGCGGTGGAGGCGGGGGGAGGGCGGTGGTGTACCCCTTCTTCCTCCCCCGCACGGGCACCGGGAGCGCGGCAGCGTTGGCGGCAGCTGCGGCCCCGCCAGGTCGGGCCGTGCGGCGGGGCTGAGGGGCGAGAGGCGCGGGCACGGGCACTGGCACNGAGGAGCGGCGCAGCGGGGGCGAGCGGGCAGCGCGGCCCCTGCCCGCAGCGTCCTCACGGGTGTCTCTGCTTCCTTGCAGGGTGTCTTTTATGAATAATCAAAAGCCGCAGAAGCCGACACTATCAGGCCAGCGTTTTAAAACCAGAAAAAGAGGTGAGTTACCGCGCCGTGCCCCCTGCCAGGACCGGCTGCCGGCGCTGTGCGTACGGTAAAACGTCGGTTCCTGTCAGTAAACAAACCAGTGCCTTCATGCACTCACCATAAATCTTTTACATGAGGCCACACTAAGTGCAGAGTCTTGAGGCTGACTCTGGGTGCTGCAATGTTCTCTGCACTAATAAAAAATATTTGGCAGTCAAAATCGTCACTGGATTTACTGTGATAACCTTGGTCCAAAAGATGGTCATTCTAGAACCGTCTTGAGTGTGTTTAACCTGCAATTAGATGGCTCTAGTACCCCTGAATTACAGGGGAGCTCCAGCACAGGATTGTTGCAGGTTAATATACACATCTAAAGAGCATCTAACAGAGTAAGAATTTCAGTCTTAGCCACTGGATGAAAGTTACATTGTCCTCTTCTAAATTTTAAAAAATTGACAGAAAAATGCCACCAAAAAATCCCACAAATCCACCCACCCACGCATCCCCCAGTCAACATCCAAAAAAACCCCAAAGCATGGGATATGCAAAGGCCTATCTGTACAGACACAGTTACTTCCATAAGAAGAGTTAGTGACTGAAGAGGTGTGATGAGTAACTTAGTATTTTGGTGGAGCTCTTTTCCAACAAAGAGGAAGAGGGGACAGCTCTCCGGCTTTCTGTTCAGTACAGTTCTACTTGTATACCAGCAGTGTTCCCGCTCTAACAGGCAGCTTTAGGGATGCTCTACATGCAGAAGCACACTTAGATTTATAGAACCTGTTTGAGTGTCAAAGCACCTTGAGAATCTCTTGAATGAGAGTTTGACGTAGTCTGTCCAGCAGATGAAATGCCAGCAGCCATGGGTTTAGTCTCTTTTTAAGCATTTAACCGTAGTTTGGCTTTGAAGCAACTCTTCTGAGCAATGAGCTTTGTGGATCTGTCCTGGAAAATAACTGATCCAGTATTTCCGAACTTGCACCAGCTGTTACCGGTGTGTGGATACTTGCATTCACACTTGGACACCAGTATGGCCTACTAGGCTGTTAAGAGAATTGGCTAAGCTGTTGTAGACAGCACTCAAAATAAGATCTGCAGTTGAGTTCTCTTATCTTTGGAAGCTTTTCTTCTCATGATTTCTATAATCTAAGGACAAACTGAGATGAGGAAAACTGAAGACCTCTTTAAGACTTTCTGTTAGTTACATGGCTGGATTTGTTGCATGTTGACTATGCAACATGCCATGTTGCCTGTAGTAAAAACAAGGCAATGATCAGCTGATGTGTCTCAGGTATGAAGAAGTGTGTGTTCTGCGTAACAGCAGCAAAGGATGCTAAATAGATCTGCAGTTACAGTCCATTAAGTTAGCTCATATGTGTACATTTCCCCCAGGCACTTGAGGATAAGTAATTGCCTCAAACTCACTTAACTCCAGGTTAAGAGGAGGGGGTGGTCTTCATAGCCAAAAAGCAGATTCCTAGGTGACTTGGATGTGATAATGGTATGTCAGTCAGAATATTTCATCCAAAACAGAGAGAGGCCCAACAGGCTGAGATGCAACATGAGTAATGGAGTCAAATGTACAAAATTGTAGGAGCATGTGTTAAGAATTGCCTTCCAGCACAAGCTAAGTCTCTGGTTTTGGAGAGAAAGAGTGATCTAAGATGAGAATAGGGGTATAAGAATCAAACTGAGAAGTCAGGTAAGCTTTATTAGAGCCAAGTAATGATCATCACAAAGAACTCTTCATGGAAATCTTATTTCAACACTTTTGCTTTACAGATGAAAAAGAGAGGTTTGACCCTACTCAGTTCCAGGACTGTATTATTCAAGGTTTAACTGAAACTGGCACTGACTTGGAGGCAGTAGCAAAGTTTCTTGATGCTTCTGGTGCAAAACTTGATTATCGCCGCTATGCAGAAACACTTTTTGACATCCTGGTGGCTGGTGGAATGCTGGGTAAGTCCCTTTGGTGTGGCTGCTGTCAGCTTCTTTCACTTCACTCTGCAAAAGCTCCGTTTTCTTTCAGTGTGAAAACTCTCCTAAAGAGCCCATTGAGTGTGTAGAACGGGGTTTAAGTTAATCTATGGTAAACTACCTGACCACCTTGGTGACTGAGCAGTTACTGCAGAAATACTCTGTAACCTGCCTCAGCTTTACTTGAATCTATTTGCATTCCTCGAAGTGTAGATTGTAGAAACTCTGCTTAGAAGAAAGTACTTTGGACTTTTGGGTGTGGAGGGTGTGGTTGGTTTTGTTTGTTTGGCTAGTTTTTATTGGTTGGGGTTTTTTTACCAGGAGTAGGTCTTGACTCTGGTCAAGTTCACTTCTAATGATGAGAGATGGATGAATGCTTGTTTCAGGTGGTAACAAGACCAGTAGTTGCCCAGAAGGATTCTGACATGATCCTGTGCTTTGTGCATCCTGCCCTGTTATTTTGGAAAGGAAACTTGTTTACAGAAGAATCTGAAGTGCTCAGTCTTGGACATGCTATTACAGATGATTTGTTGTTGAACGATAGTGAGGTCATGGGCTCTAGCAGACATCAGGGAGTGAGAAATGAGAGGGTGGTCGAGTCAGCAAAAACCACAAGGACTGAGGAAGTGAAATGTGATGACAGAAAGTCTTGTAAACTCACGTACACACTGTGTGTGTAGAGGAATAGATACTCACCAACCAGGTAAGCACATACTGTAATTGTTACTATATGTGGGTTTACATTCAAGAGTCTGAACCAGTGCATACTGTGTTAGGAAGTGTTCCTTCTAGGAATGAGGCTGATGGGGAAGAGAAAAAGGCATTGCTGCATTAATGGTGATATGGGGTGCTTTACTCAACTCCCTCTCTGTAACAGGTAGCTAAGAAGACCAGCTTTGATCTTCAGTCAGATAAAACTGACATCCTGTTGCCTTACCAGCTTTTAATGTTATTGCTATAAATATTCATCTCTGGTTTTAAAGTCACGTTTCTGACTAATACATAACAAAAGGATCTCCATTGTATGTAGGATGGCATAGAAATCGATCTGGCACTGAAGCTGGTGACCTGAACGCACCTTCGTTAGTGAAGCAGCCTAAATAACTAAAGTTTCAAGCTCCTCTCTGGGGCACTGAATTTTGAATGTGTCTCTACATGTTTCAGTCTGCTGTTGTGACTGTCGTGTAAAAGGCACAAAGCAGCACTATTGCAGCAGACACTAAAGAGACACTTGCTGGAACTAAGCAGCTTCCGTGGCTTCCTTTAAGGGAAGAGGAGCTCATATGGCCACGTTAACTTACTCAGATGTAAACAAGATGTGTTGCCAATCCCCTTAGCAGTAGGAGGCCAGAATATTTAAATGTTCAAATCTAAGCTCCTGATTGTAAAGTTCTGGTGCAGCAGTGGAACAGATGGAAATGTAGGGGTGTCTTCAGTGATCCGGTCATTCAGTTCATCATGAAAGGACAAGGTGTTGCATGCTGTGGGTGTTGGAGTTCTGCTGTGGAGAATGCTCAGTGCTCTCATTGGGAGTGACACTACTAATGCTGAAATCCTCCTGCAGCCCCAGGCGGGACCCTGGCAGACGACATGACACGCACAAACGTCTGTGTGTTTGCAGCACAGGAAGACCTAGAAACCATGCAAGCATTTGCTCAGGTTAGTTCTGAAATGAGGACAGTTTAACTTAAAGCTGTTTAACGGTCAAAAATTAAATGTTTGTGTAGGTGTAGATTTAGGTAAAAGTAATGCATGGCTTTAAGAAGCATACTGGAAGTGGTAGAGCAGAGGTGTTCCAAGCTGTGATCTAAAGAGTTCAGACCTACTTTACTGAACTTAGTTTTTTAGAATTCTAATCAAATGATAGTTCAGAGCAAAAGATAATGTACTCTGTGTCTTTTTAGGTTTTTAACAAGCTAATCAGGCGTTACAAGTACTTGGAGAAAGGCTTTGAAGATGAAGTCAAAAAGGTACGGAGTGGATTTTTATCATCGGACAAGTAAACCTTCACATTCTGCTAATTAATCACTTTGTGGAAGGGTTACATCATAAAATAGATTATTAAAATACAACCCTTGTAAGTTGTTAATAGAAGAATGGCTAGCTTGCATGACTACCAGTGACTAGTGCTTCTGCTAGTTGAATAGCTTGATGAAACAAAAGTATTTAACACAGAGGTACTGGCCAAAGTTTAGTGAGAGATGGTAGTTTTATGCAGCTCTTCTTACTTGTCCTGCAGCTGCTGCTGTTCCTGAAAGGGTTCTCAGAATCTGAGCGGAACAAACTGGCCATGCTGACGGGTATTCTGCTTGCCAACGGGACACTCAATGCATCAATTCTCAACAGTCTCTACAATGAGAACTTGGTTAAAGAAGGTAAGTGTGGCCCAGCTCCTCCCTTAGGAAGGGGAGACCATGACAGTAGGTGGAAATTGTGATGACAGTACACCCTTGCAGCTCACGAGCTTCCTCTGGTGATAAGATTGATTACAGGATTAGTAAAGGTAAATGTGATGCCCCACAACCTGGATCTTGTTAAGACTTCAGAAAATGAGTTTCCTGAGAAAGCTTGTGTGTAGGACTTCCCTGCATGACACTGGGGGCTGCTGTCACTAGTGTTGCCCTGCAACGCACTACTGTATTTTGGAGAGGGACCTTTCAGGATGCAAAAGGCGTGTCATGTCTTTAGGCTGCTTCCTAAATTGCAGCAAGAAGAGTTGAGTTTAGTACAGGGAAGACTTTGTGATGCTAAGTGGTAGGAAAAGTCCAATGTGCTGGAGGCTGCAGCGTCCTTAGGCAGAGAGAGGTGCTGCAGACTGTGCTGGGGTTGTTTGGAAGCACAGCTGCTGCTCTGAGCACAGTGACAAACGAGGTACCCTGTACTCAGGCCTTGTGATTCCCTGTATTGTGATTTTCACTAATAATAGAACTATTCCTATTGCACAGGTGTTTCTGCAGCTTTTGCAGTCAAGCTGTTCAAATCATGGATAAATGAGAAAGATATCAATGCAGTGGCTGTCAGTCTTCGCAAAGTAAACATGGACAACAGGCTCATGGTGAGTACCACTGCAACTCCTCTGCTGCTACATAAGCCAGTTTAGTGAACAGCATTTGCCAGCAAAGTACTCAACACACATTTCTTTTACAAAAGAGTTGTAAACTTCATTTTCAGGAACTCTTCCCAGCCAACAAACAAAGTGTTGAACACTTCTCCAAGTACTTCACTGAAGCAGGACTAAAAGAACTTTCTGAGTATGTTCGGAACCAGCAATCCATAGGAGCTCGGAAGGAGCTGCAGAAAGAACTGCAGGAGCAGATGTCACGGGGAGATCCATTCAAGGATGTAAGTGTTTGTAGACAAGGTGGAGGTGCTTTCTGTCTCTCTGTGCCTGTCTCTCTTTCATACTGAACTTAAGTCTCACCAGGAATTAAAATGAGGACTGGGGGCGTTGGTATTAGGTTTGCGGTCTTTCCTTAATGTCCTGAATCCTGCTGTGTTTTCAGGGAGGTTGGTGGTTGTTCTGAAACCTTCTGGGTTACCTTTAAAAGAGAAGTTTTAATTTAGCTTAGTGCCATATGTGGCCGTTGTGCTGACTCTTATTCTGCCTGGCAGATCATCTTGTACGTGAAGGAGGAGATGAAGAAAAACAACATCTCAGAACAGACTGTGGTAGCCATAATCTGGTCGAGTGTAATGAGCACAGTGGAGTGGAACAAAAAGGAGGAGCTGGTAGCAGAGCAAGCCATTAAGCATTTGAAGGTATTGTAACTTCAGTATGGACTTCTGCACCCCTTGGGTAGGGCTTGGCTTTCCTTCTGTCTGCAGCTCCCTTTTAAATGTTAAAGGCTACAACCCTGCTGGTGTAGAGACAGCATGAGATGGGGAATTCTCCCCCTTGTGAGGGGTATTACAGGCCAAGGGCCTGAGGCAGAGGCAGTGACTGCTGCAGAGCTGCTCTGGGGTGGGGCAGTGGTTGCAAAGTTGTAAGCAGTGGCTGATGGAAACTGCAGAACCAGCTGTAGTCAGGTGGTAAATGTGAAGTGCTCTGTGTGTGCCAATTTGTTGTTCTTGTTACAGCAATACAGCCCTCTCCTTGCTGCCTTCACCACCCAAGGTCAGTCAGAGCTGACTCTTCTGTTGAAGATTCAGGAGTATTGTTATGACAACATTCACTTCATGAAGGCCTTCCAGAAAATAGTGGTGCTCTTCTACAAAGGTAACTTCTGTGGGGTTGTAGTTTCAGGGGTTGGTGGGTTTTGGGAGGGGTTGGTGTTGGTTGGTTGGGTTTTTTAAAGCTTCTGAAACAGAATGCTTCAGTTCTGATAAATTCTTCAGGGAAGATCAGTGCTACAACATTGACTCATGAGCTGAAGAATTTTCTACCTTCTGTTTGTAAAAATGCAAAGGTGCATGTGGCTGGTCCGTGGCGCATGGGGAAGTGCAAGACAGAGCTGCTGCCTGTCTACAGTAGATCTGCTTAAGAGTTGTACAACAAAGCTAAATTTAGATTTTTAAGGCACTGTGTTAAGTTCCATGATAGTGTATTCTTCTTAGTTCTCTTAACATTGACTATGAGCAGCCGGAGATTGAGACCACCAATGTGTTCTGGGCTGCTCTAGGCTCTTTTTAAATGTCTGATAAAGGTGATACTGAAAAACACACTGTGCACCTGTGGAAACTTGTTAAACTGAAGATTATATTGTACTTGCAAAATTTCAAAAACACCTAAACGCTTCCTGTAGTGTACTTTGGACCTTAAAAGAATTTGCATCTGTTCTTAGCGGTTAACTGAACCTTTGCTAAGAGTGTGCCATCTCAGATAACTCTGAAACATTCCAGACTGTTAGTGGGAGTGAAACTGGAGCTCCTAGACACAGTGCTGAGGAAACTCGCAGCATGAGGAACCATCCAAAATGCCTGGTTTTCAGAATTTCAAAACTGGAGGCACTCCTAGTGCAGGTCTGTCCAGCTGTACCTAGAGAAGGAGTACATGATGCTGCATCTAGGGGAGGAAGCAAAGGCTGCCAGTCAGGTTCTCACAGCAGTTTGCTGTGTTAATACTGCTCTTGCCCATCTTTACAGCTGAAGTTCTGAGTGAAGAACCCATCCTCAAGTGGTATAAAGATGCACATCTTGCAAAAGGAAAGAGTGTTTTTCTGGAGCAGATGAAGAAGTTTGTTGAATGGCTCAAGAATGCTGAAGAAGGTAAAGCCAGCAGCTTAGCTCTTAAGTGGAGCTTGTTCATTTTGGGAACCCTAATGCAATAATGCTGTGTTTTGGAGTGGGGGGATGTTAATTGCCCCCCTGAGATAGTGTGCCCCCTCCCCGGTCCTGGCTGGAAAAGCTTGCCAGTGAAATCCGCGTGGATCCAGTAGCAGCTGTGGTGCAGGATGCAGGGCAGCAGCTGAGCTTGGGGCTGGGGCCGAGCTGTGGGCAGGCTGCTGACGAGGTCTCTCTGTTGCAGAGTCGGAGTCTGAAGCTGAAGAGGGTGACTGACCTGTGAAACTCTGGCCTCAGTAAAGCAAACAGGAGCTGTAGATAAGTGTCATGTCTCATGTGTCCTTCTGATTCTTACATCCTACCTCCCTGTATCAAGCATGATATAAGGGCTCTCATGTCAATTTATTTTAACTGTTTTCTATAGTTAATGAAATACTGGATTTAGTTTTTAAAACCATGTTCAAGTAGCTTACAGGAGCTGTTAGATTTGACTCTTAACCTGCATTTGTCCTTTCAGTTACCTTCTACCTCCTGTATTTTCTACTGTAATAATGTAATTTAAGGCCTTCCACAGTGAAATCCACTTCATCTGTTGGGATTTCTGTCTGTATTGGAGTAGATGTGATATGGTGAATGAGACTTAGGGCAGTTCTGCTTGCAAATTAAACTGTAAAAATGCCTCCCAAGTGAAGAGGCCATCGCTTGTGTGGCACTGCAGTCTGTACCACCGAATAGCCCCCATCATAGGTGGCTGTCCATGTCCCCAAGTACTTTGTCATCCCTTTACCACACTTCCAGCATAAAGCAGTCGTCTGTTCCAACTCCTGGGGAAGGTGGGTTGCCCCACTGCTGGAAAGAAGCTGTTGTGGTGGCAGCAATTGGTTACCATGGTGGGGCATGAAGAGTGGCGTCTCTGAGCCTGCTGGCTGTCACAGCTGATGGCCCATGTTTGTGAGGGGCTGTCAGGTGGCCTTGCATCTCTGGGGGTGCCTTCCTTTCCCTCACAGAAGTATGAGCAGTGCTGTTCCACACAGAGCTGCCCACCAGTCTTCTCGAGCCAGGCGCTGCTGCAGGCAGGGCTGGGGCAGGGGAGCAGCTGCTCTGTGCTGCTCTGTAAATGTGCAGCTGCTGCAACCTAAGGCAGCCAAAACTCCACCCCTCCCCCTTGAACTTCAGAGATTCTTTTATGCTGGCAGCTCACATGCTAAACCAAACAGCTTATCTGCTCCCTGAAACTTTTAATTCCTAATGGAAATTCTCAGGACAGTTCAATTCAGAAAGATTGGGAAAAAAAGGTGAAGTCTATACTGTTGTAAGCTAACAGTGAGCATTAACTGAAATCCTGGTAACCAGAGTACACCTACTAAAATAAATGAAAAAATTGGTCATCACAATGCAATCTGTTCAATACTACAGTGATCTTCCTTACTTTGTAACTTTTTTTTTTAAAGCAAATAAAGGCCATCCTTACACTTAATGCCAAAGGTTGTCTCTGCTCCTTATCTGAAAAGAAAGCACCAGTGACACTACAGGGTACAAAGCAGTGTACAGTCTTTTGCCTAATTCAAGGACTGTTGAATAAAATATAATTAAAATTATTTCTTGCTGTTAGGGTGCTCTTTTCCACATTAACAGTGCTAATGTCCCATGAGTTTGAAAACCAGGTTGATTTGTATAATAAAGTTTTATGTCAACATGTGGTAAGTATCCAAGAAGTCATACTAAAAGTAAGGCACTTACAACATAAACAAATCAGAACTCAAAGGTGTTTAAGTTTCTTTGGTCCCTGTGACTCAGCCTGCTTAGCTGCAGGAGCCTGTGCTCTCTTTCTGCCTTTCAGTGGAGAGAAGAAAGGAAAGCACGGCACTGTAAGAGCAGTGCTTGTTTGGGACATACTCCAGCATCCTCTGAACCAGGTCAGAGAGATTTTTGTGGTCAGAATCTTGGCATGTCATGAATTCCTTCATGAAGACAAAAAAATGCTTGGTCGTTTCTCTTACATTTGAAGTTTCTGTCCTCAAAGGCATTTTCACTGTCGCATTTTGCCTTCAGTGGCTTACAGGGGGTTGATAAGTATCTGCTACCAGGATTTTGTTCATCCCAATCCAGCTGTCCATGACAGAAAAATTTTCATTTCCTTAGACAAACAGATTGTATTTGTTACTCAAATATTCTGTTCTGTCTCTGCAGCAGAAGTTTACCAACATGTGTGTTCGCAGCTTGGGATCTTATCTAGGAATATTCCACAAGAGTGGCCAACTTGTCAAATGGATGACTGGCTCTTAAACCTAATCTGAAAATATTTAAATTATACTACAGCAGTCCAGGTACATGAAATATAATTACTTGGTTTTTTTAATCATGTGATATAGCAAAGGCCCCAGTTTGTTGCCGTGGCTCTGAAGGGAAATGAAGAGAAACATTGTTGTTCACTGTTACAGGAAGCTATTAAGAACTATTTTTCATCATACCCTGCAATCAATGATCAGTTTCAGATTAAGGAAAAAAGAGCTGTAGTAATCTGTTTCCTAAAGTAAGTTAGAGTGTACTAGGTTTTATCCCTTGAGGATTTTTCCCCTTGACACTACTTTATTTTTTTACTTTGTTGATTAATCTCAAGTTTCAGCAATACTGTCAAGATGACAAAACCGAGGTATTTGAATTTGCTGATGGTGAAGAGGCTACATCTGTTGCTAGCATGGCTTGTAAGTTACAAATGTTAAGAGGGTGATCCTTCACACCAAGCTGCTTCCAAAATGTTGACTGAAAGCAACGTGTAGAAATGTTGTGCTCATACTGTTCCCTTGTGCCTACATCTCCAATTTGGCACCATGGAGAAAGGCAGCTGAAGTTCTTCAATGAATCATTCCCCTTAGTCCTGCCTCTCCTGCATATTTTCACCCACCTGAAGAGTGTTAGAGACACTGCATCATTCTAAGGTTCACAGCAAATTACAGGAAGTAGTGCTGCTCCAAGGTAGTCCATGAGAATACACTGTACGCTCCAAACATCTCAGGGTTGTGACTATCCCAGCGCTGTGAAAGGATTCAGAAGGTTCTTGTTTGATACCAGATCCCAAAACAGTCCAAGAGCTCAAGGAAAAGATCGTTGTACTGCTGGAGTGCAGTTCAACAGCATGTGAAACACCTCAAATGAGAGGCCAGCTAACAACGCTGTGATAACATACTTAAGCAAAAAAAAGTTATGGCACAGATGTAATTGCACTCAGAGAAGAGTGAGAATGTGAGGAAGAGAAGAGAGGAACAGCTCTGCAGACACCAAGGTCAGTAGAGAAGGAGGGGCAGGTGTTCCAGGCACCAAAGCCGAGATTCCCCTGCAGCCCATGGAGAACCACAGGGATGCAGAGATCCACCTGCAGCCTGTGGAGGACACCACACCGGAGCAGGTGGATGCCTGAAAGAAGGCTGTAACGCCAGGGGAAGCCTGCAGGCAGGGATGCGTGGAGCTGTAGAGAGGAGTCACACTGGAGCAGTTTCCTGGTGGACTTGTGATCCTGTGGGGAACCCGTGCCAGAACAGGCTGTGCCTGAAGGACTGCACCCTGTGGGGAGAGGGAGAACAGTTCATGGAGAACTGTCTCCTGTAGGAGGGACCCCTCGCTGGAGCTGGGAATGGACTCTTGTCCCTGAGCCAGGGTCAGAAACAACTTGTGATGAACTGAATGTACCCCCATACCCTGTCTCCCTGCACCGCCTGGGAAGGAGGGAGGGATGGGAGGATGATGCTTTTAATATTTCACTTTTCAGTATCCTGCTCTGATTTTGACTGGTAATAAATTCACTTAATATCCCCAAGCTGAGTCTCTTGTGCCTGTGGTAGTGTTGGCTGAGTGATCTCTCCCTGATCTCAATTCATGAACCTTTTGTTACATTTTTTCCTCCCCAGTCCAGCTGCAGAGGGCAGTGAGAGGGTGGGTGTGGTTTGGTGGACATCTGTCACCCAGCCAGGGTCAACCCACCACATCTATCTAAAAAATTAATGAAGTCTGAAAAATACTCTATGCATCTTGCACTCAGTACACATCTCTGACAGATCAGATGACCCTCTGCATCATCCTCTGCATTCCTGCATCTTTTCCTTCAGTGGATCTTAAGGAACAGCACCAAGAACCTGCAGCCAGTCAATAAACTCAAGTGAATTCAGGTCAGAAAAAGAGTTCATTCAGCAGGGAGATACTCAGGCATTCTGATACACACCATGCCACAGTCAGCAGGAGCAATTTCAAATTCAGTCCCTGGAAATTCACAGGGCACAGAGTTTACGTACAGGAGAAAAACATAGCAAGGAACAGATTTTCAGATGAGATACTCAAAGTAGGAAGGCAACAAAAAATTACAACTGTTTTAAAAGACTGGTTCACTGAATTTTACTTTATGATTTCAGGACCCATATTTTTTTCTTAAAAGGATTTAATAATTATCTTTTTTATATATATACACATATATATTTTTAAATAGCCTTGTGTCCAAATTAAAGTACCCGTCTTAGGCAATCAAGAGTAAATAACTTGTATGAGTATTTCGCAAGAATCTATTTTTTTAAAAATCATAAATAGCATATACATTTGCTTTACACTGTCTTGGCTTAAGATCTTAACTTACAATTCCAATCTTCAGGATTTTTAACAGTATAACAAAAATCAGAAAACGCACCCTGCTAGTGGGAAGACATCATCCATATTCAGTTCTACAGATTTCTCATTGATATTAGAAAAAGTCGGTCTAGCATGACCCCCTTGTTATTTCAGTGATACTTAGTGAAAATCTAGTTTAAAAGCTTGTCCTCGGATTTTAGAGCAGGGGTTAAGCAAATGCTTGTCATAATATAAATTTTGAAGGCATGAAAGTGATGCTTGTATTTCACGTACTCCATGTAATGGTTGTTGTTCATTAATCTGCTCAAATATATTCAGTGAACAAACAGCACTGTGTTCTGTGGTATCACAAGCGTATGTACAAACTATGCATTTTCACTACAAGAAATGCAATCCTAGCAAATAACAGTCAGCTACTAATATGAGCCAAAGGAATAAACTTCTGTTATCCAGAGAATTCCCCAGACCCGACACTCAATTACTACTGACAGACGAGAATCTACCTCCTTAAAATAAAAAACCAAACTAAATTTAAATTGGTCCTATCACCTGTGGAGGTTTAGGATGACATGTATTATAAAGTGTCTTCTATTTGCTTTTGCCAGCAGCTGTCACATTAGACCAGATCCCTGGCTACTATGATGCCCAGTGTCACATCCTTCCTTGGACTTGTGACTGCAAACTTCAAAACTGTGTCATTGTCAACAGCCTCTTTCATCACAGATTTGGTTTCTGAATCACTGCTACAAAAAACCAATCCAATGAATGTACTTAAAATCACTCCACTGCCCGTGTGAAGGCAGCTTTTTGTTTTAAGCTGCAAGACATCTTTCTTGAAATACCTTCAACTCAAAAATTAATCCAGTATCACATGACCTGATCAGAATAATTAAAATCTTAAAACATGCCTGCTGATATAAGAAGCCCAGAAGTTATTTACCTGCCAGGAGTTTCAAAAAGATGTTTGCAGCCCTTTTTCCCCTGTCCACTCCAGAATGGTGTCCCTTTCCATTCTTAGCATCGTTGCACCTTCTGCAAAGTGGTCTTTTTCTTTTATCCCTGTCAGGACCATTAGTTTGACTGGAATTCCCAAAGTGTAACAAAGATATTTACTCTTCGAATTACATCCCACAAACAATTCATTTTCAAAGCCATTAATTATCAAATTTAAACTACAATGAAGATTGTATTTTTCATCAACATCCCAATTTTTGGCTTTTTTCTCTGCTCTTTCTTCCATGTTATTTTTCAATTCAAGAGCTTTTTTCAAATTAATTGCTTTTGATAGGGGAACTTAAACCTGTAACCTTCTCCTTTAAAAAAAGCCTTTTTGAAAGACATATCGTGGCTTGGACACTCGACACTACTGCAAAGCTTCTCAGGCCCCCAGTGCTGCGTATTTTAGGAAGAAAGGCTTCTGTGTGCTTAACAAGGGCAAATACTGCCCAGTGGGCTTTTTCAGGACTTCAGTGGAGTTTTTCTATGGAAGACAATAAAGCTCGCGTTTATCTCCCAGTTAGTTCGCCCCGAGAGGAAAAGCGAACTGAGCACCCACCCGCCTTTTACTCCCCTTTTCAACCCAAGCCGACTGCAGCGCCTCAGGCCGGAGGGCGGCGGCCGCTGCCGGCACCGGGACACCCCGGGCGGGCGGAGGGAGCGGGGAGCGGGGCCGGGCCCCGAGTCCCCGCCCCGGCGAAAGGCACCGCGCTCGTCCCGAGCAGGGGCTCGGGGAGAGGCTCCGGTCCCACCAGAGCGGCCGAGGCCATTTTCTGCCCGCCCGAAAAGGCCCAGCACAGAACATGGCGGCCTGAGGGGGGC
>VZRV01007612.1:13080-33116 GCA_013398115.1 Falcunculus frontatus | reverse complement strand
GAACACAAAACAGCCAAAGGCTAAACAGGCACCAACAGCAAGAAGCCCAAGTTCCCTGAGGTAGCTGGAGTGTGAGCAGGAGAGTTTGAGGATGTGTGGGATTTCACAGAAGGACTGGCCCAGGGCATTGCCCTGGCACAGGGGCAGGGAAAATGTATTGGCCGTGTGCAGCAGAGCATTGAGAAAGGCACTGGCCCAGGCAGCTGCTGCCATGTGGGCACAAGCTCTGCTGCCCAGGAGGGTCCCGTAGTGCAGGGGTTTGCAGATGGACACGTAGCAGTCGTAGCACATGATGGTCAGGAGAGAATACTCTGCTCCAATGAAGAAGATAAGCAGAAATACCTGAGCTGCCCATCCTGAGTAGGAGATGGTCCTGGTGGCCCAGAGGGAATTGTGCATGGCTTTGGGGACAGTGGTGCAGATGGAGCCCAGGTCGCTGAGGGCCAGGTTGAGCAGGAAGAAGAACATGGGCGTGGGCAGGTGCTGGCCGCAGGCTGCGGCGCTGATGATGAGGCCGTTGCCCAGGAGGGCAGCCAGGGAGATGGCCAGCAAGAGGCAGAAGGGCAGGAGCTGCAGCTGCCGTGTGTCTGCCAATGCCAGCAGGAGGAAGTGGCTGTCGGACATTTGCTGTTTCTTAGCACAGGGTCTGTTCAGACCTGGCCCTGCATTGCCCTGCATCCCCAGATTCACTGTGTCCAGCACTGCCAAGATTTCTCTGGCAGTGAGCTCTCAGTCATCCCCCCAATGCTGAGCACCTTTGAACTCTGTCTGTGCCCTGCTCGTGTCCCTGAGACTCCCTGGCAGTGCCCCAGCCCTGCTGGGCTGTGCACAGGAGCTGCTCCTGCCCAGAGCTGTCTCTCTACAGCGCTGCCCTTGCCAGGAGCTGCCTCTGTGCCAGGAGCCCAGCCCAGCTCAGCAGCACAGACACAGCACAAGGACTGTAATGACCCTCTCAGGGCTTTGATGCTGAGTCCTTGAACCTTAGACCCTGAGAAAAGTTGAAGAAACCTCTTGAGAAGCCAAAGTCTGAATCAAACTGTGAAGTTTCTTGTAGTGCTAATGGGTCCTACTGAGGGACATGACTGAGAAAACATCCCCAGAGCGCAAACCTGGAGGCAGTGGTGGCAGGTCACAATCACAGAATCACTGAATCATTAAGGTTGGAAGAGACCTTCAAGATCATCTAGTCCAACAGTCAACCCAGCACCACCATAATCACCCCTAAACCATATCCCCAAGTGCCACATTCAGGCACCCTTTGAACTCCACCACCTCCTTGGGCAACTTTTTCCAATGACTGAACACTCTAACAGTAAAATTGTTTTCTAATATCTGATCTGAACCTCCCCTGGCCCAACTTAAAGCCATTTCCTCTTGTTCTGTCACTTGAGACAGGGCAGAAGAGACTGAAGACCACCTGACTAAAACTTCTTTTTGGGCAGTTGTAGAGAGCAGTGAGGTTCCCCTTGAGCCTTCTCTTCTCCAGACTAAAGAACACCAGTTCCCTTAGCTGCTCCTGGCAAGATATGTTTTCTAGACCCTTCCCCAGCTCCACTCCCTTCTCTGGACTTGCTCCAGCTCCTCAATGTCTCTCTTGCAGAACTTCTTGCCAGAACTGGACACGGGACTCAAGGTGGCGCCTCAGTAGTGCCCAGTGCAGAGGGACAATCACTGCCCTGGTCCTGCTGGCCACATTGTGGCTGATCCAGGCCAGGTGCCACTGGCCTTCTTGCCCACCTGGCAAAAAAATCCAGCTGGCTCAAATCCAGCTGGCTGCCAAGCAGAACCCCCAAGTTCCTTCCTGCTGAGCAGCTCTCAAGCCACTCCTTCCCCAGCCTGGAGCATTCCATGGGGTTGTTGTGACCCAAGGGCAGGACTCAGCACTTGGCCTTGTTGACCCTCACACCATTGTCCTCAGCCCATTGATCCAGCCTGTCCTGATCCCTCTGCAGAGCCTTCCTGCCCTCCAGCAGATCCACACTCACACCCAATTTGGTGTCATTGGTGAACTTAGTATGACTTAATCTTGATCCCCTCATCCATATCATCAATAAAGATGTTAAACAGGACTGGCCCCAACACTGACCCCTGTAGTCACCCACAAGTGATCGGCTGTTATGGATAGAGTGGGAGCTTCAGACAAGCCCTATCTTAGGCTAAGATTTTTGAATTAGGTGGCCTGCACCTAAACCACTCTGGCTTGCAAGTTCTAACAGTGGCAGATCAGGTCTATTATAAAATGAGTTATTTATTGAATAGACAGGAGATAACAGACAAAAGGTCTTGAACAGAGTTACTTACTACACAGTATAAAACAAAAGAACTTCTAGTAGATTACATAAAACAGTGCACAAAATTACAGTACCTATATTAAAGCTAGGAAAGGAATAGTATAGATTAGGAGTCAATGTAACTTACCACTGAACTGGCAAGAGTGCACACAGAGTCCTTTCCCTCAATCCTCGAGAGAGTAACCATAAGACCAGCGTCCTGACTTTGGAGGAAAGCCCCACACATTTCCAGGGAACATGCAGAAGACTTCTGCTTTGTGAAAGTTTGGTGCAGCTTTTATAGTTTGTGAAGTAAAGTGTCTGTCAGAAATTCCAGCTTATCTTTCCACAATCTTGCTTCCACAGCAAGATGTTTGTTGTCAACTAGAAGTGTCACTTCCATGGCACCCGAATAAACACGAGACAAGCGGTCTTTAGTGAGTTAGTTCACCAATTAGCAAGCTCTTGTGGCAGGGAACATGTCATGCTACACCAGTGTCAAGTGGATTTAATTCCATTCCCCACCACTCTCTGGGTTTGGGCATCAGCCCGTTTTTCAGCAAACAGTTCCCTTGTCCAGTCCATGGGCAGCCAGTTTCTCCAGTGTGAAAGGCTTTACTGACCTCTAGAAACACACATCCACAGCCTTTCCCTCATCTACTGAGTGGGTCATTCTGTCACAGAAGGGCCTGCCTTTCCCAAATGTGCACTGTCTGGGCCTGATCCCCCGGCTGTCCTGCACATGCTGTAGGATAGCACGCAGGATGATTTGCTCCATGGCCTTCCCCAGTACAGAGGTCAGGCTGACGGGCTGGAGTTCTCTGGATCCTCCTTCCAACCCTTCTTGTAGATGGGCATCACATTTGCTGATTTCCAGTCAACAGGAACTCCTCCAGTTCACCAGAGTTGGTGGGAAATTAGTGAAACTGGCTTGGCCAACACTTTCTCCAGCTCTCTCAGTACCCTCAGGTGCATCTCATTTGTGCCCGGGGTCTTGTGTGTGTCTCATTGGCAGAGCAGGTCACTGATTGTTTCCTCCTGGATTTCAGGGGCTTCGCTCAGCTCCCTGTCACCAACTTCCAGCCCTGGGAGCTGAGCATCCTCAGGACAACTGGGTTTGGTATTAAAGACTGAGCCTTTTCCTCCTCCCTGACACAGCACTGCCCTCTGCACCCAGCAAAGGATGGAGACTTTCCTGAGCCCTCCTTTTGCTGCCAAAAGATTTATAGAAACTTTTATTGTTAACTTTAATCACAGTGGCCAAATTGAGTTCCAGTTTGGCTTTGGCCCTTCTAATTTTCTTGCTACATCACCTCACAACATCCCTGTAATCCCATAAGTTTTCTGCCTCTCCTCCTGTCAGAGGTGACACATGCTCTTTTTTGCCCTGAGTTCCTGCCTAAGTTCTCTCTCTAACCAGGCCAGTCATTTTCCCACACTAGCTTGTCTTATGGCACACGGGCACAGCTCCTGGAGCTTTAAAATTTCCTTCATAAAGTATCTCCAGCTTTCCTGGATTCCTTTTCCCTTCAGGCCTGACTCCCAAGGGACTCTGTCAGTGGATCTCCTAAACAGGATAAAGTCTGCCCTCCAGCAGTAACGCAGTGCGTGGGGTCGATGGACTGGTGCCGCGCTTCTCCCCCAGAGTCCCTGGCACAGACGCTGTGGCGGTGCCCTGTTAGCACCTACACGAGCACCCAGCCTCACCCTTGCTGGTGGATGCAAGCAGCCACTCACACACAGTTCTGCACGTTACGGAGGTGAAGAGGCAGGAGGGATTCTTTGTGTGCAATTCCGAGGCATTTATTGGGGTCCGCACGGACCGCGAACAAACCGCTCCGAAGGGGAGGCAGAGACAAAGAACCTCGAACAAACCCACGCGCCCGTTTTTACCCCGAGGGGTCCCAGGGGCAGGCAGAACATCAGTAACCAATAATCTGAGGGCTGGGGCGGGGGGAGGAAAGGTTGAATGGCATAACAGGGGCCAATGGAAGAGGGGAGGGGAGGGGGGGAGGACCAGGGACCAAGGGACAAAGAACCTTCTGGCACAGTGGTGTGGGGAGAGATCACTTTGAAACAACATGGGGGTTGTAGTGTGGACTTAACCACCGCAACACAGCAGTCCAAGGAGGCAGTTCTGTTGTCCTCTCCTTTCTTCCTCCACAATGGAAAACTGTCATTTTGTGGTTGTTCTGCTCAAGACAGAATGTGCAGAGAAGCTCAGCTGTGGGGCCCCTTCACCCGGGGAGAAGCTGCATCCATGTGAAGGACAGAGGGGGTGTCATGGCCTGTCAAAGGCCCCCCTCAAAGGGCACCAGAGCTGATGCAACAGATCCACAGTGTTGCAAGGGACAGGGTCAAACTGGCCCCCTGTGAGGGAGGCACCTGGGTGTTCCCACCTGCCCAAAATGTGTATTAATCCACTGGATTCTATACTGTTTGGTGTGGCGTGGTGGTGTGGTGTGGCATAGTGGCATGGCAGCAGTGGGAGACCCTCACCACCGAGACCAGATGGAGGGGAGCAACGAGACATCATTGGGACCCCGGGAAGGGTGATATGCTTCTACCCAACTCCTGTCACTCTCTTCCTAGCTCTCCACCCCCCACGTACACTTCTCTTTCTTTTTCTTTCTTTTTCTTTCTTTCTTTCTCTTTCTTTCTTTCTTTTTCTTTCTTTCTTTCTTTCTTTCTTTCTTTCTTTCTTTCTTTTTCTTTCTCTTTGCCTCTTTTACTGTTAAATAAAATATATCAATTTTTTGGCACCAACATCTAACCTTGTTTGGTTTAATCATGGTTTTTGGGTGTATTTCGAACCTTTCTGGGTTTGATCCACTGAATTTGCGTTTCCTCTGCTCTTCTGTGTTTAAACTGAATCGTAACACCATGGAAATCTGCACTAGGATCTGTTGCTATTGGCTTGGGCCATGGAATTCCAGACTGCTTTGCAACTGTCATGGTTTAGGAATGGTACTCCCCAGTTCAGTGCCCCCACTGAGACTCTCCCAAACCAGATGGCACTTGCTCGCTCCCCACTTTGCCTACCTCTTCCCGCTCCAGCAGGATGGAGTTGAGAACTGGAGGCACAAAAAGTGAAAATCACAGGTTGAGATAAGAAATATTTATTGCAAACAGCAATGAGATAAGAAAACAAACAGTAACAGCAACAATATTAATAAGAAAAATACACAAAAAAGGGTAACTCACATGCAAAAATGCTCTATGTGGACCCCAAGCCAATGAACAGTAGTGGAAAATTCCATCATGTTTTTCCATCATCCAGAAGCCACGCTCTTCTTCTTAGAGGCCAGAGAGAGTCCCTTTCCCCCACCCCTGACAAAAAGGTGAGGTGGTATAGAAAACATTAAAGCCCTATCCAAAGCCAGGACAGTATCTACCCCTCTTTCTGTACCATCTACTCATGCCCAGATCCTACACCTTCCCATTAAATACATATACATATACATATATATATATAAATATACACAAGCACAGGTATAATTTCTGTTGTGAATGGCTGGGCGTCCAAGATATCTGTTGAGTTCATTTAGTCCATTGCTGTGGATTCTGTCCATCATGGATGTCTCCCAGGATAGGAGGGCTGCTGTGCTGTTGGCTGGTTGCAGCATCAGGAGCTCATGACTGGTGTATCTGGAGCAGTCCATCCTCATTGGCTATGGGACTTATGGCACACAGTGGCATGTCATTTGGCACCCAGTGTTATACAATTCAACATCACAGACTGTTCTCACCCAAAGTCAAATCCTTCTGCGTTACCCACAAAGTGCACCAAGGTCCTTGAAGCAAAGACAATCTCATGGATGGGTTTGCCTCTGCTCAGGGCAGGACTGATCCAAACAGTTTTCCCTAACCCATTTCTCATATGCGCCACGGGAAATATATCCCCTTCTCCAGTACATGGACGTTTTGATTGGGCAGGGCCAGCTCGATTGGTAGAGCCTCAGGTGTTAACTGACCGGGTGGCCTTTGCTAAATGGAGATCCCAATGTTTGAAGGGCTAAAAAAAAAATTAACTCTATTTTAGCGACTGTCCTGGCTGAAACTAGGACAGCCGTGTTGGTGGGGAGGCTTCAAAGGGGTGCTGGAAGATGGATGCAAACAAGAGGAATGAGAAGGTCTGGAAGCAGAAACACCTCATGGGGAGAGATGTAGGAATGGGGCTGTCAGCTTGTTCCAGGGAAGGTCCAAGGGTGACCTCTGCATCAGAGCAGTGCTGGTTTGGGAACTCCTTTTGTCTCTGCTGCATTGAAGAAGCTGAAACAGGGAGAAAAATTGCCCTGAAGGGGAGCAGGGAGGGTGATGAGCTTTGCCTCATCCCAGCCCAGCCTGGGAGTGACCCCTGTTACAGGGGCTGCTGCAGGAAGCTCCCCTTCCCTCCTCTCCCCCTCCACTCCTCTTTCTCCTGTCCTGGGGACAGGGGGTGTGGAGATCCCAGGGTGCCACCTGCACAGCTCCTGGCTGGCAGCAGATGTGACCCCAAGTTGTCAGAGGGCCTGCAGAGCTGCAGGATGCCTCAGCTCAAGTGCCTGGGGCTGCTTGGTGTTGGGGTGTCTGGGTGCAGCAGCTGGGGTGCTGATCTCTGTGCCCACTCTCTCCCAGCCCGCATCACCAGAGCAGGTCCTGGAGATGTTGGTCAAGGGCAATAAAAACCAGCGCAGCATCACACCAAGGCCAACGCCACCTCCTCCCACTCCCGTGCCATTCTCCAGGTGAGTGCTGCTGGCTGTGGTACTGCTCCAATCAGTGCTGGAAATGGAGCTGGGAAGCTGCTGGGACCAACATCTCAGGGCTGTGCCCCTCAGCACTGAGCTGGCAATTACACACCCCAGGGCTCTGTCAAAGTGCTCCTCGGTTTCTTGGTGCAAACTTGCCAGTGGATTTCAATTCCAGCCATGTACTTCTCTGAATTTGCAGGGCTGTCACAGCTGCCTGGGCAGATGGAGGCTCGGGCTATCACCTCAGCCTGAACCGAGTGCCTCATCCGTTGCTGCTTGCAGGGGAGTAATCCGGGTGTCTGGATGCTTTTCCAGGCCCTTGGGAACGTGACCAGCTGTACCAGTCTCCACCACTGAGCATGGGAGTTGCTGATTCTTTTCCATAACTCTGTCCCTTCCTGCCAGATCCTTTCCCTGGCTTTGCTCCTTGCATCATCTCCAGGTGTTTGGCTCATCCTCAGTGTGCCAGGTTCCTGTCCTACTCCTGCCCCATCTTCCAGCATGATCCACTGACCCATCTCATGAGAAACACGGAGCCCTGGTCTGGCTGGTGCTGCTGCTCCAACCAGCCTCCCCAGGGGCGTGTGGAGCCGTAGCTTCAGCCATCTCTGCCCTCACAGACCCAGGTGAAGCAGCGGGTCCGACCCCGCTGTTGGCTTTGCTGGGAATCTGTGTGTGGCCAAGGTGAGCCTGACTGACCCGGCAGGCTTGGAGTGAGCCTGGGTCACCAAGGACTGGGAGAAAACAGAGAGAAAACAGGGAGAGGGGCTGTGGGAGGGACCAGCATCAGTCGCTCACTGCTGGCCCTCGAGAGCGTCATCTGCCCGCTGGCCGGAGGTAAGGGGAGGCTGTTCCCGGCCTGGCACTGCCGGGCTCTGGCTCTCCAGGGACGGGCTCGGGAGAGACATCCCCAGGCACCCCAAGGCCGAGAGCTGAGTGGAGCTTCGGTCTCTCGGTACAGAACGTGCAGAGCCACATCCCGCTCCGGGACAGCAGCTGATGCGCTTGCGGAAGCAATCCCTGGGCGGCAGCTGCCACAGGCCCGTGATCGCGGCCAGGAGCCCGCGGCGCCGGCCCGCGCGGACACCCGGAGCACGCTCCGGTTCGCCAGCCAAGCCAGGCACCTCCTGCTGCCGGTGAGGATCGGGCGGGAGCGAGGCAGGGACCTGCCCGAGAGCTGCTGAGTAGGGGGGCAGGACGGTGCGTGGGGGGATGGATTGGTGGGCGCCTCCCGTGTCCCGCCGGAATTTCCCAGCCCTGGGGGTGCCGCTATGGGCTGAAGCAGCCGATTGAGCTGCGGCAGCGTGTACCCAGGAAGAGCCAGATGTGCAAGAGCTGCAGCTCCCACGTGTCTGCAAATGCCGGAACTGAGTGATGAAGCGTTTGCTGCATCTGAACATTGAGGCCCAGCTTGTCCCCTCTTTTCCTCCTCCTCCTTCCCCTTTTCCTCATTACCGTCGTCCCAACTGCACATTTCTCAGAGGACAACCAGGGATTTTAGGACAAAACCACTTTTTTTTGATTGGGAATGTCCCCGGGGATCCCCATTACACCAGGGTAAGGTCGCTCTAGAGCAGCTGCTCTCTATCCCTGCAACCTTTCTCCTCCTCCTCCTCCTCCTCCTCCTCCTCCTCCCTCCTCTTGTTACCTTCATCCCCACTGTCCAGAGCATATTCCCAAGAGAAAAGCCGGTGATTTGGGGGCAGAAATCTGCTTTTCTGAGGGGGAACCTTCACAAGGGTCCCAGTCATGACAGGGCAACCTCCCTCCCTGCCCCCCCTTTTCCTCTCCTCCTTCTCCTCTTCCTTCTTGCTGCCATCATTCCCACTCCACAGGGCACCTTCCCCAGATAAAAACCGGTGATTTTGGGCCAGAAAGTTGCTTTCCTGAGGGAGAACTTCCCTGGGGCTCCCGGATGCACCAGGGCACCCTTCCTCCCTGCCCCCCCTCTCCCTGTCCTCCTCCTCCTCGTCCCCCCCACTCAGGGCACACCTGAGCTTTGCCCAGAAGAGGGGCCGTGCAGGGGGCTCGGGGGGCCAGCGCAGGTGTGTGCGCTGCAGCAGCACACGGCGCATGTGGTGGAAGGCCGAGAGCTCGGCCTCAGGGATGTCCTCAAGGAAGACAAGGACAAGGACATCGCGCAGCTCATCAAAGAGGCGATAGCTGGCCATCTGGATCTCCAATGAGCACCACTCACTGCGCAGGTACCCACGGCTCACCACGCACACCGTGTGCCGGCTGTTGTACACAGCGTCCACGATGTTGTCCACTATGGCACGGCCGGGGCGAAAGTCACGGTGGTGCAGGCAGAGCCGCAGGGCTCCGCGCTCCAGCTCAGGCACCAGCTCCTCTAGCACCCACCGCTCATCCCCGGAGTTGTAGGACACAAAGGTGTCGTAGGTGTAGCGACGCTGCTCCCGCCGCCAGCGCCCGCGTGCCCATGCATGCAGCAGGAACAGCTGGTAGCGCAGCCGCCAGTACCCACGGTGGTGCAGCAGTGGCAGCACCAGCAGCAGCAGCACAGCTGGTGCTGTCCCTGCAAAGAGGTACTGCCCCATGCCCAGGTAGCACACACGCGTGTCGAAGCTGTGCAGGTATGCGGAGGCCCCACCCGTCTCGCCACAGGTGTAGTTATACAGGTAGATCACCTGCACGGGCCCACGCACCAGCCAGGCAGGCAGCCAGGCATTGGCACAGCTGCAACTCAGCGGGCACTTGCGCAGGTCCAGGTAGCGCAGGGCGGGCAGGCGTGTGGCCAGAGTCACATCCAGTGCACGCAGTTCGTTCTTGGCCAGGCGCAGCTCCTTCAGTCGTGTCAGGTTGCCGAAGACCTCAGGGCCAAGGCTGCGCAATCCTGCACTCTCCAGGTTCAGGCTGCGCAGTTGGCTCAGGTTCTTGAAGATGCCGGCGGGCAGTTGGCCCATGCCACCATTGCTGTCAGCTAGCGTCAGGAACTGCAGCTGCGCCAGGTCATCGAAGGCATTGGCAGGAATGGCCGAGAGTGAGTTCTGTGACAGGTAGAGTGAGCGCAAGGCACTGAGGCCCTGGAAGAAGCGTTGCGGGACCACACGCATCCCATATGGCTGCTGCGCCTGCAGCTTCAGGTCGTAGAGGTTCTGCAGGTAGCGGAAAGGCGGCGGCTGCTGCAGGTGTTGGCTCAGGTAGCGCAGCGCGTTGGCACGCAGGTCCAGCACGCCCAGCGTCACCTGCACCGGCTGGAATGCAGCCGCACTCACCTCCAGCAACCGGTTGCGATCCAGGTAGAGCCGGCAAAGCTGCGGGAGGCCCTGGAACGCCGTGGCTGCCAAGTGCCGCAGGTTGTTCCCGCCCAGGTCGAGGGTCTGCAGGTGGTCAAGCCCCTTGAAGGCACCAGGGAAGAGCACGGCCACACGGTTGTTGCGCAGGTTGAGGTCTTCCAGCTGGTGCAGGTCAGCAAAGGAGCCGGGCAGGAGATCGGTGAGCAGGTTGTTGTCAAGGCGCAGGTGCCGCAGGTCGCGGAGTCCACGCAGCGCTGCGCGGTCCAGCCGTGCCAGCCCGTTCACGTCCAGCCGCAGCTGCCGCAGCGCTGGTGCATTATCAAAGGCACCCGCACCAGCCACTAGGATGCGGTTGAAGCGCAGGGACACATTGTGGAGCTGGTGCAGAACCGGAGTCCCATGGCACGATGGCAGCCGCCGCAGCAGGTTGTGCTCAGCCACCAGCTCGCCCAGTGCCACGTGCTGTGCCTGGGTCAGCAGCCGCCCCACACAGCCCAAGTGCCGCAGCCGGTTGCCAGACACGTCCAGGGCGCTCAGCACCGGACACTTGGCCAGAGCCCCGTCGGGCATTGCTGTGAGCCCCACACGCTGCAGCCGCAGCCTCTGCAGCCACGGCCCTGTCAGCTGCTGGCACAGGTACTCCAAGCCCTTTGTGCCCACCTGCAGCCCTGACACGTCCACATGGCGCGGGGAGACTCCAGCCATGCGCAGCAGCTGCACAACGTCCAGCGGGTTCCCAGCCAGGTGCAGGCGTGTCAGGTTGTGCAGGTGCAGGCGAGCGAGCGGCGCAGGGTCTGAGATGTTGTTGTAGGACAGGTCAAGCACACGCAGCCCTGGGGGCATCACCCCAGGGGTTGCCCCTGAAAGAGCTCCCAGGGAGTTGTTGCAGAGGCGCAGGACCCTCAGCGTGGGCGGCAGCCCTGGGCCCAGTGTCGACAGCATGTTGCCACACAGGTCGAGCAGGTCCAGGTGTGTCAGATGCCCCACGGCCATGGCCACAGGCTCCAGCGCGCTGAGCAGGCCGCCTCGCAGCCAGAGCGTGCCGAGTGTGGCCAGCGGCCAGAAAGCCCTGGGGGCCACCTTCTGCAGCGGGTTATGGTCCAGCCGCAGTGTGCTCAGGTTGCCCAGCCCGGTGAACACACCTGTGGCCAGCACTGACATGTTGTTGTGGGCCAGGTCTAGGTGGGCCAGTGCTGACAGCCCCCAGAAAGCCCCCGGAGCCAGGAGTTCCAGCTGGTTGTGGGTCATATCAAGGGTGTAGAGCCACGGCAGGTGGGCAAAGGCACCAGGGGGCACCTGGCGCAAGGTGTTGATGGAGAGGTTGAGGGATGTGGCAGTGGAGGGGAGGTCACCCACTGCAGCCCTCACGGTGCTCAGGAAGCGCTGGATGCAGCGGAACAGCCCAGGGTCCCATGGCGCCTGGATGCAGTTCCGGAAGCCATAGGGAAAGATCCCTGCAGGCACCATCACCAATGTTACCAGCATCACCAGCAGCGGAGTGCACATCCTGTCACACCCTGGGGAGATCCTGGATGCAGTGGGGGAGAGAGTGGGTTGAGGCATGTCCTCAGTACCCCAGAGACCTGCTTTGAGGCCCAGGGACCAACCACACTTTGGGCTCAGGGACTCTCCCCACATCACCCTAGGGATCCCCCTCGCAACCCAGGGACCCGACCGCCATCCCAGAGACCCCACTCAGGGCCCAGGGATCCCTCATCCACACCCCAGAGACCCCCACCAGAATGCCAGGATCCCCACTCAGGGTCCAAGGACCCCCTCATCCACACCTCAGCGACCCTCACACACACTCCAGGGATGCCCTTCAGGGCCCAGAGACCCCCCCATCCACAATCCAGGGAGACACAGCCCCGGGACCCCCATCAGGGCCCAAGGACCTCCCTCAGGGCCAAAGAAACTCCACACACCCCAAGGACCCCCTCGCCCCCAGTCCCCAGGGGTTTTAGGGACCCCTCACCTCCCCATCAGGTTCCCACCGTGCCTCTGCCTCCGATTTGGGGTTAAAAAAGGGAAGTTTGGGGTATCGCTTTGTGTCACCACTGCCCCACCCGCCTCCCTGTGACGTGGGTGGGGGAGGCCTCTGCTTGGACGGATTTAGGGGTCCCGGGGGGGCTGGCAGGGGTATGAGGCTGCACAGCTGGGTCAGCTCCCCGCTGCAGCCCCCCGGAGTCTGGGGGGTCCGTGGGACACCCAGGCCTCTGCCCCCTCCCGCTCGCCCCGCTGCCACGTGCTGCTCTTTGTTCCTCTTCCCCTTCAGCAGACTGAACCACCTGGTTTTGGTTCCTTCGGGGGAAATAGTGGGGTGTACTTGGTTATACTCTCTTATACTGGGCTACACCGCACTATCTTGGTCTATACCGGCTCTGCTGGGTTGTACTGAGTTATACTGGACTGCACTGGGTGATAGTGGGCCATACTGGGCCATACTGGGCAGTATTGGGTTGTAACGGCGCAGAGGCGCTGCCCCGATGGGCGCTGCCCCGACGCAGCGCGGGGGGCGGGGCCTGGCCTGGGGGCGCGGCCTATGAAGGGATGCGGCCCGCGCCGGGGGCGTGGTCTGAGGGGCGCGGCCACGTGGGGGGGCGTGGCCAGCGCTCAGGGCGGGCCCTGTCGGGGGCCTGGGCTGCTGGAGGGTTGGAGTGCCTCGGGACAGGGACGCATATTTGGGTCTGGGGGGTTATGAGCGGGCTCGGGAGATCTGGGGCAGCTGGAGGGACTGGGGTGCATCGGGGGNTGTGTAGATCGGGGGCAGCGGAGGGGACGGGGTGGCATCGGGGGCGGGGGGAATTAGGGGGAGGGGGCTGCAGGGACTGTGCTGTGCAGCGGCCGCGGCTTTCGCTACGTGCACGAGCGCTGGTGGTACGTAGCCCTCAGCAAATGCGGGGACAGTACCCCCCGTGTCCTCCCCGGGAGGCCCCCGGTCCCCCAGGGCGATGGGCCGGAGCTGGAGTANGGGGGGCTGAAGGGATTGGGGTACATCGGAGTCTGGGGGTATATTGGTAGTTACGGTGGTCTGGGGGACTGCAGGGATTGGTGTGCATTGAGATGGGGATGTATATGAAGGTCTGGAGGGCTTTATTGGGGTTGGGAGGGGCTGGAAGGATTGGGATGCATCAATATTGGGGGATTGGGGGATATACTGGAGGTTGTTGAGGTCTGGGGAAGCTGAAGGGGTTGGAGTACATCAGGATTGATGGTGGGGGTGCAGTGCAGGGGGTGTCGGTGGGTACCCTGGTGGGTAATGGGGGCCTCATGGGGTGAACCCCTTCTCACCCCACCCCCCACCTTCCCCAGGCATCCTGGAGACAGACATCACCTTCCTCCTCATCTTCATCGTCATCCTCACTTTATTCATCAGTGGGGGATTGGGGGAAGCCGGTTCTTTGAGAGATCCTGTGCTGACCCCCCCAGCCCCCCCCCCCGACCTGTTCTAGGGATGGCAGCTGCTCCACACCACCTACAAGATGCTCATGGTGACTGCCAGCATGGAGCATGAGGGGGGAGCTTGGGGGGCTATGGGCAGGTTTGCGGGAGCTGGGGGCAGCTGCAGAGACTGGAGAGCATCGGAGCCTGGGGAAGATATACTGGGATTTGGGGGGTCTTCAGGGATTGGGAAGTGTCAAGGTCTGAGGGGCATATTGGGATTTGGTGGGGCTGGGGTTTCTGGGTGGGTTGGGGGGGCTTTCACAGGGAAGTGTAGGGATTATGGGGGGCACAGGGGCACTTAGAGCTCATGGGAGGTGATGAGGGGCTTGGGAGAGTACAGGAGGTGTGGGGGTGGGCACAGATCCTCATGTGGGGGATGTGACACACATGGAGTGCACAGACCCTCATGTTGAGGGTGTGATGAAAGGGGGTTTCCAGCCCACCCCATGCCCCCATGCCAGCTGCTTCCCCCCATCAGTTTCCACATTTTCCTCCTCATGGTCATCCTGCTGGGCAAGTGCTTTTCCATCACAGGTACCAAGGGGGTATGGGTTGGGGTTAGGGCTGGGGGGCACAGGGGGCAGTTGTGGGTCCCTATAGAGCATTTGGGGGAGGTCTATGGGGTACCCACAGGGTTTGTGCTCATCAGAGGCCACATAAGACTGGGGAGGTCTGTCCAGCTCTCTGTGTACATGACCCTGTACAGCATCTCCCACATCACCCTGCTCACCTACAAGGCCCAGGTGAGACCCCCATGCCCACCTGTAGTTGTGTAGTTTGGGGAGGATATGTGGGTATTTGGGGGGTATTTTGGGATGCGGGGGCAGTTTTTTGACCACAGGGAGGTACTGTTTTTTGGAGGGGGGGCAGTTCTTTGACCCCCATCAGGTGTGGTTCAGGTGAGACCGCCATGCCCAGCTGTATTTGGGGAATATGGGGGGCATTTGGAGGGGTATGGGGTATTTGGATGGTGTTTGGGTTTGTGGGGTTTGTTTTTGGGGGGAGAGGGAGTTTTTTGACCCTGGTCAGGTGGTGTACACCTACAAGTCACCTGCTGGGTATGGGCTCATTGTGCTGCAGTTCAGGGTCTTCAGCTGGTTCTGCAATGCCATTGCCATTACTGTCACCATGTTCCTGAGTAGCACTGCTTCTACCTGCCCTTCCTGGGTGCTTATGCCCTCTGGTGAGTTCTGGTGGGTAGCTGGAAGGCACCTGAGGTCTCTCACACAGGGGTCTCTCTCACACAAGGGTCTCTCATGGGGGTTTCATGAGGGTCTCACAGGGGTCTCACAAGGGTCACTCTCACAGAGGTCTCACAAGGGTCTCCCAGGCAGAAAACTCTTCAAGGAAAAATGCCACTCCAGTTTCCAGTGGGCAAGTCCTCAGGCAGAACTGAAGGGCTGATGCTACTTCTGATCCTCTGGAAGGGACCTCCAGGTCATATTTACAGGAAGTGAGCAATGAGCACTGTGACCAGAACTAGAGGGGCCCTGGCTCCAGCCAGGTGTGGGAAAAGGACAGTGGGGTCTATTGGACTGTGTAGATCCGTGGCCTGGCACAGCAGAGCCACAGGAGCACAAGGCTTTAGTTGACACTGGTGCCATCGAGATATGTAGGGGCAGAATCCGTCTCTATTTCTGGGATGACGGGGGATCCTAACAGGGACTATACTGGAAGCTGAAGTGCTCCTGACTGGGAATGAAGGGCAGAAACACTCCATTGTGACTGGCCTAGAGGCTCCGTGTATCCTTGGCATAGATCACCTCAGGAGAGGTATTTCAAGGACCCAGAAGGACATCACTGGGCTTTGGGAGAGCTGCTGTGGAATTAGACAGAAGAAATTAAGACAGCTGAATTCCTTGCTTGGTCTTTCAGAGGACCCTTCTGCTGTGGGACTGCTGAGGGTTAAAGAACAGCAGGTACCGATGGCCAGCACAAGTGTCCCATTGGCAACATGGCACCGACTGGGACTTCAGGACCCCATCCATGAGATGATCCGTGAACTGGAGGGCTGGGCGTGCTCAGCAAGACTCGCTCACCCTTCAATAGCCCGTGCCAGAGTCCAGTGGAGAGTGGACACTGACAGTGGACTGTCACGGCCTGAATGAAGTCACACCATCACTGAGTGCTGCCATTCTGGACACACTGGAACTTCAGTATGAGCTGGAGTCCAAGGCAGCGAAGTGGTGCCACCATCAGCATTGCCAATGCATTCTTCTCCATTCCTCTGTCAGCAGATTCCCAGCCCTGGGATCCGCCTTTGGGCCCCCAGCCCTGAGGCTGCCCCAACTGGGGCCTTGTCCTCCCTGTGGCACCCTGCCCACAGAGGTGGGCTTGGTTGCCACCTTGCTTAGTGCCATCCTCAGCTCCAGGGGGCTCCTGGGGCTCCCTGGTGAGGGGGGAGCAGGGGCTGATGGAGCTCTGTGCCCAGTCACATGGGGGGGAGGTCCCACTTTCAGGGGGGTCTCAGTCTTATGGTGAGGGGGGTGTCCAGTCCAATGATGTGTCCCCCAGTCCCATGAAAGGAGGGGGTGTGTGTTCCAATCCCATGGGGAGGGTCTCAGTTCCAGGAAAGTAAACCAGTTACATGTGGGGGTTCCAAGGCCATTAACTGGGGGAGAGGTCCCAATCCCATGCAAAGAGGCCCAGAACCCTGGGTGGGGTCTGATTCCATGAAGGGGGATAGTGTCCTCTGTCCCACTGGCAGGGTCCCAGAAAAGAAGGGGAGGAAGGATGTTCTTGCCCTGCCCTGTTTGCCACACTGTTGGGCTTCCCCCTCTATTTTTTTGTCTTCTAGAGGAACATGGGGCCACTAGAGGGATGTCCCAGCTGGCCAGGAAGACTCCAGGCACCTCCTGCCATAGGGCACGGACATTGGGGGATGTGGGGGTAGGGTGGGGACGTGGGGGACAGGTGGGACATTAGGGACATCAGGGATATGTGTGTACATGAGTGAGATGGAGGGACATGGGGACACAGGGTGGCAATGAGGGTACTGTGTCCATGGGGAGGGGTGGTGTTGGAAATGATACAACTTCTAAAATTTCTAACTAACTTTAGTCAGGGGTTTTGTTCATCTTCACCCAGGGGGAAGGGAATGGAAGTTTCTTTTCAAGAGACTCTTCCCCAGGCAAGGCCTGATGAGCTTGGCATCTCAATGGACTGGGAGCTGCCAGAGGATGCACAAGAGATAAGCGACCATTAACGAACATCCTTCCTGGTGTGTCAGAGACACCTGGTCTGGGAAAAGATCAATAAGAGAACAAAGAATGAGGACCTAATTTGCATCGAAGGCAAACGGATCAATAACCAATAGGAAACCAAATACTAAGATCTGTGTAACTTGGGACCAATGAACATTGAGCCAATGAATTTCTCTGGGTTTTGACTGTGTAAGCATGTGAAAAATCTAGTAAAGAGCCACATGTGATGGAATGATTTTCTCTGCACAATCTGGGCAATGTGTGGATGAAATTATTTCTGTTGCACATGCTGGCCAGAGCAACATCCTGGCCAGAATAAAGTAATGCCTTAATTCTCTAACACTAAAAATGTTGTTGGAGAGTTTTTGTTTTTCCCACAGTTTCAGTGGCAGCAGGACAGTGCCTCCATGTCCCTCCATATCCCCCCGCAACACCTGTGTGTGCTTTTCCCCCAGATGGATTTTATGGACAGCTGCAACGCTTAGCTGACCCCCACTGGCCACAGGGAGACACTGGCAGCTACTGGGACCATGCTGGGAGCAACTGGAAGATACTGGAACCATGGTGGGGGTACTGGGATCACAACTGGGGTAACTAGGATCATATAGGGGACAACTGGAACCATGCTGGGGAGTGACAGGGAGTAATGCTGGGGGTGAATGAGAGGAACTGGGACCATGCTGGGATCATACTGGGATCATACTGGGAGTGACTAGGGTCATATGGGGAATGACTGGAACCATACTGGAGGTGATTGGGAGCCACTGAGACTGGGGCCAGAAGGATCCAGGGAACTCCAGGCCTTGGTGCAGAACGGCCCTGGAACAGATCTCCTGGGGGGAACCCATGGCATGGACAGGAAAACCAGGGCATTTGGAATGGCCGGGGCTTGGGAAAGGCAGGTCCTGCCTGACTCACCTGATCTCCTGCTGTGCCCAGGTGGCCCTGGTGGGTGCTGGACATGGTGTGGGTGTGTCTGCCTGAAGCTCAGCAAAGCCTTTGGCACTGCCTCCATCTCCCTGCATCTCTTGGAGCACCTGCAGCTCCCGGCTGGGACAGGTGCCTCTTGCTGGGAACACCTGAATGGTGGCCAGGCCAAGGAGAGGTGGGAATGAGGCCACAACCAGGTGGGGTTGGGCACTGCAGGGGTTCCCCAGGGCTCAGTGCTGGGGCTGGTCCTGTTCAACATCTTCATCTGTGACCTGGGCAAGGGGATTGAGGGCACCCTCAGGAGGTTCACAGATCACACCAACTTGGGTGCGAGTGTGGGTCTGCTGGAGGCCAGGAAGCTCTGCAGAGGGATCAGGACAGGCTGGATTGATGGGCTGAGGACAATGGTGTGAGGGTTAACAAGGCCAAGTGCTGGGTCACAACAACCCCATGGAATGCCCCAGGCTGGGGAAGGAGTGGTTGGAGAGCTGCTCAGCAGGAAGGAACTTGGGGCTGCTGGTTAGCAGCCAGCTGGATTTGAGCCAGCATGTGCCCAGGTGGGCAAGAAGGCTGGTGGCACGTGGCCTGTACCAGCCATAGTGTGGGCAGCAGGACCAGGGCAGTGATAGAGGCCCCACCTCGAGTCCTGTGCCCAGTTCTGGCCCCTCACTGCAAGAGAGACATGGAGGGGCTGGAGCATGAGCGGGGAAGGGAACAGAGCTGGGGAAGGGGCTGGAGCCCCAGGAGCGGCTGAGGGAGCTGGGAAAGGGGCTCAGCCTGGAAAAAAGGAGGCTCAGGGGGGACCTTGTGGCTCTGCACAACTCCCTGACAGGAGGGGGCAGCCGGGGGGGGGGTCGGGCTCTGCTCCCAGGGAAGAAGGGACAGGACAGGAGGAAATGGCCTGAAGCTGTGGCAGGGGACGTTCAGGTTGGACATCAGGAGGAATTTCTTCAAGGAAAGGGTGGTCAGGCATTGGAAGAGGCTGCCATCCCTGGAGGTGTTCAAGGAACAGCTAGACATGGCACTCAGTGTGATGGTCGAATCATAAAGTGGAAGTTGGTCAGAGGTTGGAAGGATTTTCCAATCCCTCAGTCTTGGAGGGATTTTCCAGCCTCCGTGATTCAGTGAAATGGGTGTGTTGTGGCCCACTGGGAGGAACTGGGAGATCTGGGGGGACAACTGGGATGTCTAGTGTTGGAAACTGGGAGGTTTGATGGTGTCAGATAAGGGGTGTGATGGCCCACTGGGAGAACAGAGGGGCAACTGGGTGGCCTGGGTGGACAGCTGGAGGCAACTGGGAGGCTTGATGGGGTCAAATGTGGGGCGTGGTGGCCCACTGGGAAAACTGGGGGTAAACTGGGCAGTCTGTGAGGCAATGCCACCAACACACCCCAAAGCCCACCTGGATCACCATAGGTTCACCCAATCTGTGTCTCCCAATGGATTTCATGGACAGTTGTAACCCTCAACTGACCCCCACTGGGAGGCACAGGGAGCTACAGGGACCGTGTTGGGAGCCAACTGAAGACACACTGGCAGCAAATGGAAGATGCTGGAACCATGGTGGGGGTACTGGGATCACAACTGGGGTAACTAGGATCATATAGGGGACAACTGGAACCATGCTGGGTTCATACTGGGAGTGTCTGGAACCACACTGGGGGCAACTGGTATCATACTGGGAGTGACTGGGATCATAGTGGGATCATTCTAGTAGTGACAGGAATTGGCTGGGACCATTGGGGGGTGTGACTGGGAGTCATTGTGATCATACTGGACTCACACTGGGAGTGACTGCAAAGCACTAGGATCGTATTGGGGGGGACTGGAATCATACTGGGATCATTCTGGGAGTAACTGGAACCATGTGGATGACCGAGAGCAACGGGAACCACACTAGGAGTGACTGGGACCACACTGGGACGATTACAGAGACCATACTGGGATCACACTGGGACTGCTAACTGAGACTACCCTGGGTGCGCCAAGGCACGGTGTGCCCGGGGGCGGGGCCATGCAGATCTATGCTAATGACCCGCGGCCGCCGCGGAACCATCGAGTCGCGGAGTGCGGCGGCGCAGAGCGGTCGGGGCGCGCGGGGCAGGGCGGGAGGACGTGACGTCACGAGCGGCACGGCGCGGCGGGAGGTTTGAACCGCGCGGCGGCGGCGGCGGGTCCCGTCACGGCCGGAGAGCGGGA
>VZRV01007611.1:6920-41778 GCA_013398115.1 Falcunculus frontatus | reverse complement strand
CTTCCCTGTGAGGCTGTGGGGTCTTTNAACTATGTATGTTTTGGTCTGAGTGTTAGAATGTTAATAAAGTTAATAGGATCAGTTTTAACTATGTATGTTTTGGTCTGAGTGTTAGAATGTTAATAAAGTTAATAGGATCAGTTTTAACTATGTATGTTTTGGTCTGAGTGTTAGAATGTTAATAAAGTTAATAGGATCAGTTTTAACTATGTAATAGAGCTGAGGAATATGTTGGATTTAGAAATGTTTAACTGTTTCAAAATGTATATGTTTGATTGCTATGTTTGGAACCCATTTAAAACTCGTTCAAATGTATCTAAAAAAGTTATATATATTTATATTGGGACCAGAGGGAGCAGTCCAGGTGAAGAACATCCAGCAGGCGTGGGCCCGATTCACAGGACAGGGTGCTCTGGAGAAAAACCTAAAACTGACCACAGAAACAACTTCATAACATCATCGTGTGTGTCATCAAAGAAGATCATGATTGGACAATAGAACGAACCAGTAGAATCAGCCCCTGGGAAAATTATTGGTCCAGAATGCATCCTGAAATTAGTCAATACCATCAGGCATGCAAATGAAGGATCAAAAGTGTTCTGGCCAATCAATAACAAGCCAAAGACTATAAAACTGTCCTAGTGCTCTGCACTAGGTCCTCCTGAGGTGGCTTGCTCACTGCGGGAGCACCCGGGGTCGCGCCCACGTCGACACTTTGCTGCTCTGCCTTGCTGTGCCCGGCATTGGGGCTACTCCCCTCTGCCCGTCCCCGGTTGCCCTTAATAAACCAATTATTCAAATCGGCAATCTTGTCAGCCTGTTCCTGACAGGGTCCCTCCCACGGGAGACAGTTCTCTGTGAACTTCCCCAGCGTGAGTCCACTCTCATGAGCAGCAGCCAAACCACACCCGCTGCAGCTTAAGTCCCTCCCACGGGCAGACAGTCCTCCCAAAACTGCTGCAACGTGGGTCTCTTCCCACGCGGTGCAGTCCTCCAAGGACAGGTTCTTCCAGCCTCGAAGCAGGGCCCTCTCCACCAGGTCTTCCACTGGATCACAGCCTCCTCCAGGCATTCACCCTCTCTGGCACGGGCACCTCCCCCAAGGGCTGTGGGTGGATCTCGGCATTCCCCGTGGACCCATTGGCTGCAGGGGGACAGCCTGCTTCACCATGGTCTCTTCACCACAGCCTGCAGAGGAATCTTGGCTCCAGCACCTGGACCACCTCCTCCCCCTCCTTCTCCACTGATCTTGATGTCTCCATGTTGTTTTCTCTCACATAGTCTCACCTCCTCCTCTTCTCTGACTAGAAGCAAAAATAATTTGTGACTTAGTTTTGATTTTCTTCTTAAATGTGTCATCACAGAGGCGTTACCAAGCTCTCTCATGGGCCCAGTTCTGCCCAGCAGCATGTCCATCTTCAGAGCCATCAGCCATTGGCTGTGCCAGACATGGTGGGAAGCTTCCAGCAGCTTCCTCACAGGAGCCATCTTTGTGGCCCCCTTGCTACCCAAAACCAGGCTGTGCCAAACCAATACAACTCTCTCCTCCAAAAGGCACTCTCCTCTTGAGTTTCCTTACCATTCCTACATGTACATTCCTACATTTTCTGAATTGCTATAGATGTATTCCTTGATGCGCTCCCTCTACCTCAAGCACTGGAGCCTACAATTCCCTTGCAACACCTTTAACTAAGCCCACTATGCATGTGAGCTTATGCAGGAAAATGATCCGCTGAATTGGAATTACAGCAAAGGCAGAAGAAGAAAGAGTCACTTCATGCTAACTGTGACCAATACCAGCTGCCACTGTGATTTTAATTACCTCTGCTCTCTCCAGTGTGACAGAGGGGACCACAAATATACAGCAGCAATTGTAACTAAAGAAAACCTGAAGTACCAAAGCATTAACAGAAAATAAAGGAAATATTTCCCCTTTAAATAGCACACCTGTTTCAGTATCCCAAGCATGTTAGTCATGTATCTAAGGTGGATTTGAGAAAAGCAAAATCCCATCCAAAAGAAAGAGGGCTCACAAGTTAATATACAAAATACATACCTGAAGCTATCTGGGAGAAATATCTTTCATAGTACAAAACTCCTTACAGCCTAATATGTAATACTTATAAATATTCCTAAAATGCGCAGCCTAGCTTGCTGTGTAATCTTGAATGTACAAATTACTTCCCATTTTTTCTCCTGTTATTGAATGTGTTTACAGTATTTTTTCTTGTTATGGAAGATAAATCCATACCCAGGAAATGCGAGTATGGAGAAGGAAAACTGGGAACAATAAATTAAACCACTAGAGATATTTAATAATAAAATGGCAATGCTGGGATTTACAAGATACTAAATACCTGCTATTACTCTTATTTTAAAAGTATTACTTATCTCTTGCAGAGATAGATGGACAACTCCATTTTTCGAACTGCAGTTTCTGAAGACTGATTTTTACTAGTTTAACTACTATCTCTGTTATACTTCAGGTTTTCCTTTCTTCTTTGCATTATACTGATTCAATAGTAATGAAAAATGAAGTCCTTATTCTCTGATCAAGGCAAACCCTGTGGCATTAGTGGCAATATCAAGTTTGTGTGCTATTTTGTCAACATAATTCTGTTCAGCACAGCAAAATCTACGTTATTAATGACTAAAACAATTCCTGATCTGAATTGACCACCTACCTATATAACTACTCCCTGACTATTCCACTAGACTACCAACATGCCAACATACTTGTGGTCAGGCTCATTTTGCAAACACAACATCTGCCTGCTAGCAAGTTCCCTGAGACTGTGGGTTGGTCACAGAGCAGCCACCATCTGCTTCTTCTGTTCACAAAAAAATTACTCTCTGCATTCGCAACCCTAATTTTCTTCCTTGAGTTTTGTCAGTGTTCTTCCTTGGTGTTTTGCCAGTTGACAGGGGCAAGAGAATGGACACAGACACCAACAGAAAGAATGGTCTTAGTTTACTATTAATATTGAGGCAAAACATTATGGTCGAGGATGGTCGGCTCGATTATGGTCCGGGACTTGTGCTCTGAGGATAATCAGATGATCATTCTTCCTCTTTCCCCGTGAGTCAGAACAAAACTTAGGGGTACCCCTTTATGACAACCTGAGGAAGGAAAAAAGAGATCTGGTAGAGGGAACACAGAAGTGGGGAGAGGATATTTGGACCCCCAAAAGAATCATTGAAACTTATGGCCCTGCCACATGGGCCCAAGATGGGGCCTGGGGGTATCGCACCCCAATTTATATTATAAACCGCATCATCCAACTGCAAGCAGTCTTAGATATAGTCACCAATCGAAGCACTTTGGCCATCAATCTATTAACCATCCAACAGCATCAAATGAAGACTGCAATTTACCAAAATAGATTAGCCTTAGATTATTTATTGGCCGAAGAAGGGGGTGTATGCAGCAAGTTTAATAACTCAGAGTGCTGCTTGGAGATTGACAATAATGGAGAAATCATCTGCAATATTACCAGCAATACCCGTAAATTAGCACACATTCCCCCGCAAACATGGACCCCCTTATTTAAAGGTACATGGTTGGAAAAATGGCTTAGAGGGGAATGGTGGAGGAAGGGCATAGTAATCAGTATCTTTGTACTATCTGGAAGAATCTTTCTTCCATGCATTATCCCTTGTGTCATCAGGACAGTAACTACAACTGTGAAGGCAGTGTTGGAAAACACTTTGGTGGTGCAACACTCATTAGAAAAAATGTCGGAAGAAAAAGTAGAAAAAGTTATGTTGATGCAGAGAAGTCCTCTCACAGATACCCCACGGAGTGCCAAGAAACTCGAAAAGCAATATAGAAAGTGGAAGGAAATATACAAAGAGTATGAGAGTCCGGTGTAAAGAAGAGGAATTGATGCAGGCAGAAGCCTGATCAAAGTTTTAGAGGGGGGAGTTGTCATAGGGGTCATTCTAGTTTAGGCGGTTTAGCATTATGATTCGGGTTGTACAGGCTTTTGTTTAAGAGTACTGAGTGGGGTTGAGATTTCTTCCTTTGGGGTAATTAGAGACTGCAGTTAATATAAGAGACCAGGAGGCAGTGATATAGAGCATCAGAATTCCCCAAGCAACATCAGGATGACATCAGCTTGAGGGAGGCAGCTGTACCCACCAATTACCATTCTCTTTTAGCTCGAACCTCACACCAATCATTCGAAGCACCGTGAGGGGAGAGGGAGAGACCTAGCGATGAGCCAACCGCCATCTGAGAAGAGGGAAATCTAACCCAATAAACTGAGTAGCTAAGGGATAACCTTATGGACTGACCAATCAGAGACTGAGAGGGAGTATAAAAGGGGATGTTCACCTAGGAACTGGGTCCTCCTGTGGTTGATGCTTCTCACAGTGAGGTCCTCCCGCCTCTGGGTCAGGAGAGGGCTACTCCCCCTCCCTGTTCTTCCATCCTGCCTTTTTGTTTTGTTCTCTTTTTCTTTTAATAAATCACCAGTTAATCTTCTCCTTGGATAACTGGCCCTCGCTTATTACAGTACTTCATATGCGAAAAAATGAATAAAAAATTAATATCAAGAAAGAGCATCTAAAACTATGTCCTGGTTCTTTCTTTCTGTAATTTATTCTCCAAAGCAGTTGTTACATAAGAGAAACATTTTTCTTCTATACAGATAACATTTTAGTAAGAATTAATATACTTCTTTCCAGATTAATTAGAGAAAGCTACTCCTTATTCAAGTCCCTTCAATATTAACAGATCTACCCTGTAAGTACATTTTAGCATTCAATGAAAGTACACAACCATTTCCATTAAAAGAAAAATAATTAGATATCAGAATTGCTACAGATTGTTCCTATAAGCCTGGGTTTGGACTTTTTACCCTTCAGTTCTCAGAAGTATGCAACAAAGCTGTCTTAGTGGACTTCTTATAATAAAAAGTCACCACTCAACCCTTTTGCATTCCTTATGCTGCCATTCAAGACGGGAAGGTGGAGCATGTGCAGAAGAAACTGTTGACTTAGACAAATTTAATTAAATAGCCAGAATTAGAAATCGAGCACTCAACCACAGGTCCTACCTAGTCCATATCCCCAAGGAATGATCAAATTTATCTCATTGTAGGGAGTTTTTTTGAGCCAGATCCTTAGCACAGACTAGCTATTCTTCTCCAACTTCAGCACTAGAAAGATATTATCTATCTCCAGTCATGCTGGTTGCAGTTTAAACCCATCATTATAAAGAGAATATTCTTTTTTGTTTGCATTGAGTTTATATACTGGAAGTCTGCTTTAAAGGTCTGTAAAAGAAACAGCCCTCACTTGTCTCTTCTGAAGAACAGCCTAAGTCTGTTCAAAGTTCTTAAAGGTTATGCTCAGGAGGCCTCTCTTCACTCCTGCTCTTCCATAGCCTGAACAGGCCCACGTAATAGCTGGACCAAGTCTTCCGTCTGAGATTCAGCAAAGCTGAAAGATTACTTCTATCTTATTATTAATACTCTTTTTATCTATTCTTCAGATGTCTTCCTTTCTTAAGGCAGCTTATGGAGCTGATGACTAGCACCCCAATTACGGTTCTCTGTAACCCATAACTCTTGGGGCTTTTGAACAAACAACTTTTCTAAATAGTAACTTCTCAATCCTATGAGCTCAGTCTTTCCTAATAGGAACACTGTGCATTTGTTTGTTTGAAGAATATCTTATTTTTTCAGACATCCTTTTATAAAATGTATTTACATTCTCTCCTCTCATTAGCATATGTAATTAATGTCAACCTCATTTGTGAACAACAGTGAGTAGTACCTGACCCAGGACTCATAAGTCAGTATTTCTCTCTATTTCCTGGTAAGCCATTGTTTCTTGCCTTTGGTATATGACTTTCCTGCTGCTTTTAATATAGTATTTTCAAAAATATTCTGCTTTCTTAAGCTGCTTTTAACCAAATCAAAGCTCAAGATGCGACACCTTGCAACTCTTCCTTTACTCCCGTGGAGTCATACAGAAGACAGTGTTTTACAGTATTTGCTCTTAAAAGTTTGGGTTAAGTCTTATTTGCCTTCATCATTGCCTTAGTTACTTTCATTCAGAAACACAGATTTTTCCTTTAGGTTTGTTAAGTCTAAGGGTTCCTAGTTCCTTCTATTTTTCTTTTTCAAAGATAAGCTATGTATTTATCCTTTTCTGTGCTTTTTCTATTTCACCAGATCTACAAGAGTTTTGAAAGGTCACAAGTAATGACTCTGCAATTCAATCAAACAGGTCTTTCCATTTCATAGCATGTCATTCATTTAATTCTGGGGATTTCAAAACATGCAGTGACAGAATAAGAGGAACGGCTTTAAACTGAAATAAGGCAGATTTAGATTAGATAGGAGGAAGAAATTCTTCCCTGTGAAGGTGGTCAGGCACCGGAACAGGTTGCCCAGAGAAGCTGTGGCTGCCTCAACCCTGGAAGTGTTCAAGGCCAGGTTGGATGGGGCTCTGAGCAACCTGGTCTGGTGGGAGGTGTCCCTGCCCATGGCAGGGTGTTGGAGTGAGATGAGTTTTAAGGTCCTTTCCAACCCAAGGCCTTCTATGATTCTGTAAAACTACAAACTTGACAGCAGCTTGTAATCTAATACAAAAGTCTAGATAGAAATTGTTTTACAATTTTTTAAACATATTGCTGCATTTCCCATCATTAAAAAAAAAGCTATTTTAATGTCTAAAATGTAATGACTGAAGAAAACTCTTCATCTAAGAAGTTATTTCTTCTTTAACCTATAGACACGTGAATTGGAATGATACAAGTAGTACATACTCAGAGGTATTTCAGAAACATATCAACTCAAAGTAGAACACTTTAAATACTTAGAGGTTCATTAAGTGTTCCAACACCTCCACACTGTCTAAAAGACAAATAATATTATTTGAGACATGGATTAGGAATTGTCTTGGTTTGAAAGACAGATGTCTGCTAAGGAAGGCAGGAGCCTCCCTTGGAATGGAAAATGTAACCCCCTTCCCTCCGAATTATTATAATTTTGAAATTGAGGGCCTTTCAGGCAATTACATGAGAAATAGGAATAACAGTTCTTTACTAGTATATATAATAAGGCAATAATACAGAAATACTGGCTTAACCTGGCAGAGTCAGGATACGACCTGACACCCTGTCAGGCAGGGTGGTGGTAGCAGTCCAATTAGGGGGTGGCTGCAGTCCTCTTGAGGTGATACATATGGTTCTGTTGAAGTGGTGATCCTGTAGAAAGGTCTGGTCCTCCTCTGAAGGTCCAGTGGTGGTTATGTAGCTCTTGTCCTCTGGGAATCCAGTAGGTAAGGGCTGCTTATGCTGTTCCAAACAGATTAAATCCAGGTAGGAATGCTTGGTTCCTCCCCCTGGGCGGAGCATCTCACAATGGGATGATGTAATTTTATGAGTCATGAAGTGAGGTTAGATGGCCCATTAGCAGAAGATATCTCCCAGAGGGAGTTATCAGGGATGTGTCATGGAAGAGATAAAGAACCCTGCCCCACCTGGTTTCAACAGATGGTGATAGAATACATACTTTTGGTTACATCTTACATTGTAACCTAAGACAGGAATGAAGTTGTGCGGTCAAGAGAATGAAAGACTCAAAAAAGGCTGACTACAAGACTGGACTTGGAACAAAAGGTACAAAACATAATGACTGCAAAAAAAAACCAACCTTAAAATGGGGAACTGAAGAAGTCCTTCTGCCTCACTGAAAGAAGTTTCAGAGCCTACTGTCTCCTACATACGTGAGGTGTCACTTCAAACAAGCTCTGCTCTTCCCTACAGATGGATGTGCTAAGGAAATCCCAATGACCACGTGTGAAGTAGCCATAAGGACACACCCTAACTGAGAGTCATGGTAGTGTCAACACTCCTTCAAATCAGTATAATCCTAGTCAATACATTTCAGTCTCCCTTATCCTGCAGACGTAAGAGATAAAATTCCTGCTGGCAGCAGTAGAGATGAGATTTTATCATATATATTAACAATGAAAAACAGCGCACACTCTGGGAGTCTAAGATATTGAACAACAGCATGCATTCTAGCATCTTAAAAGTGAAGTTATCAAAACTCATTGTGGAATTATTCAATTTTTTATTACTGTTAATAAAATTATTACCTACCTCGGAACATTATGAATTATCTTTCACTCAAAATATTTCTTGTCTTTCAAGCAAGATAGGATATTTCAATAGAGTGTATGTAAGATCAATGAGTAGATGTCCAGGTTAAGATTGAACTGAATAATTTTAGCATTATATTCATTCCTTGCAGCCCAACAATTTATGCAGACTAGACCATGTGTAAAATTCTAAATGTTTTAAGTTATTTTTATTGGAAAGCAGGATGTGAATTTGGAAACTGAGTTACCCTTTAACCTTTTCAAATTATATAGGGATGGTAGAAACTCTCTTTTCTTCATGGAGATCCATGACTCCATCCACACTTCTAAGGTAGTCATTTGCGCAGCAAATTCACTGAGGTCATAATTTTATCCCCAAAATTAGAGCATACCAGTTTGGTAAGTGCTTTAGCAGTTTTGTCTTCTGCTATGCATCGAGTCTTTCCACTGTGGCCATACTGTGTAGTACAGAAAAGTGCAGATAATCCTCCTAACTGGTACCAAAAATGTTTCAGAGAAAAAGTAGATGCTTTGGCAAAATCAGGTAAGTTTTTAACATTTCCTGTAGTGTACCTCTACAGCATCACATTGTATTTTGCTAACATTCAAGTTTGTGCAAAGATCATTCAGGGGCTCTGACCTTGTGCTAAGTAGTAGTGCCGCTTAAATATATATTTCCCCAGTATCTAGTTACTACTGAATTTTTGCATTTCTATTTTATGAACATAAATTCATGGGGTCCAAAGTCTTTTAATAAATGCCATACACTTAATAAAAAATTATATGTCATTTCTATTCGGTCACATTTCTTCATTCGACCAGCTATTGGTTTTGTAATTTTAGCCATGCTTTATTTTTCCCTATCATTCCTCTAGGTTTTGGTTTTTTTCTTTCCAAAGACATCGTATTTTATCACATGTAATAGTATTAAGATTTTTCACAGTATGATTTACATTTGTATTTGGCACAAAATGGACAATTCCTAAGACAACCTATGATTTCAATCCATTAGGCTAATGTATTGCAGCTTCTGTGAACAGTGGGCATGTCATCTTTAGTATAATGACATCTGGTATAGCACAGAAGATCAAACAAAATAAACTGATAAATTACTCTGCATCTAAACATCACAGTTATTTTCATTCTGTTCCCTCACCCCCATTCTCAATCTAGTCTATTGTATGTGTGGATAACATCTGGGGGGGGGGGTTAAGTGTTTCTTTTTACAACTGGTAGAATCTTCTTTTAAAGAGTTCTGGCCAGGTGCATAGAGCTCATCTCTAATGTGTATATACGTAATCACTATTCAATGGTTGTCAATTAGGGGCTTTTTTTGAGAAAATACTAGAAATTGACATCATTTATTAATACCACTTATTTGGATTGTTTAGCCTGGAAAAGAGATGGCTCCAGGGTGACCTAACTGTGACCTGAAGGGAGACAACAAGATGGAGAGAGACTATTTAACAAGGGCATGGAGTGACAGGACAAGGGGGAATGGCTTCAAACTGAAAGAGAGCAGTGTTAGATTAGGTGTTAGAATTTCCTGTGAGGATGGTGAGGCCCTGGCACAGGTTGCCCAGTGAAGATGTGGCCTGCCCCAGCCCTAGAAATGTTCAAGACCACATCAGACGGGGCTCTGAGCAACCTGGTCTAGTGGAAGGTGTCCACCCCCGTGGAAGGGGGTAGAACTGGATGACCTTTGAGGTACCTTCCAACCAAAAGAGTTCTATGATTCTTAATTTCTACTTTAAATAACTTTTATCACAAAATCTGCAACATTTCCTTTTGGCAGAAGATGGACCATTAGCAAATCATTAAGGAATTCATTTGGATTAATTTTCGCTTCTTTCTGCTGAAAGAGTCAATATCAACATTTTCTACCTTGTTAAATAGTGCCTTTGCCAGACTATCAGGCTTTATATCTCCAAACTGTCTTGTTGATAATACAATACAATTATCTTGTTGATAATACAAATGTATAACACAGCATTTATTTTAAATGCTGTATTATACATTCTGAGAGATTGAGAAAAGAAAAAGGTGCTTTCCTAATCTGTTAGGCAAGGTACCTTCACACTATAGGGTCTAGTCCCTACATTACTGCAGCAAGGAAAGGCACTAAGTCACACACAGACACAATGAGCACTAACATCAAGATCAGGAGAGTTCCTGATGAAGTAGGCAGTAAAAAATTCAAATTCTGAATATCAACTGCTGTAACTCTGTGAACAAACATTCATTTCTGTCCCAATGTGATAATTTACGCCAGCATCTGTGAATGCAATGTCAAATCTGGATGCATTCTCTAAAGTGTTTCAAAGAGCCACTACAGAGCTCCCTAATGAAGCCCTTCTGCTTGGTTGTCTTATCTTGCTTCAAGAACTTGTACTCTGAAATGTGAACAACGATGATAGCCTGACAGCAGGGCATTCTTCTTCTTCTTCTTCAGTAAATCTTTCACTGAGAAATTATTTTCAAACCTATACATTGAGAGGAGAAGAGATTGTGAGAGAAGACTCCCTTTAGCTTTACTAAAAAAACATTTAAAAAGGAGTCTGGCTATAAAATAGGAGAATGGTTATAAAATATTTAGAAAACAATGGCAACAATAAAAATATTCGTTTGAGCATATAAATTCAAGCCCTAGGACTTTGGCGTTTACAGCTTCAGCTGCAAGAAAGCTTCCTAGGGAAGCCAGAAGCACTAATAGCCTACAGTTTGTGATGGCTCATATAGGTTAGCTCTAATCCTTTTTCCTAATATTTTAAAAAAAATTACAGATTTTCCACTGTAAAATTATTCTATTGAATTCTATTGTAATATCAGCAGTTTTGACTTTAATGTAACCTCTTTTATCTTTCTCAAAAATTGGTGAAGGTGTTGCAAGACAAACATAACTTCTTGCATATTTATTTTAAAGAAACTAATTCAGATTACCTCAGAATGAAACTATGGAAGAAGCAGTTAATTTCTGGGTGATTATATTACAAATCTTTAATAATTTAGTTTTTTAGAACAGAGTCTTCTGAGACATATTTAATGAGATTGTAATATAACCCCATGTATTACATTCCTAATTACATTGTATCATTTAGTTGATTTGGTTTGTACTTCAATTATTAAACTTAATGATTTATACTTATTAAATTAAAATAATCAAACACACTTGATAAAGACTTTTAGAAATAGATTAAGTCATTTTCTACTATCATGTAATTATGTTAACACTAGGGTTCATTTTAATTATGACAGAGAGCTACAGAAAAGTTGGAACACTGTATCAAACACAAGTAGAATGGTAAATTAGAAAAACAACACAGCAATTTATTTATAAGTAAGGAACCAAAAATATCCATGATCTAGAAAATACTTCCCTATATACATTAGATTTGCTTCACATTTGTCCATTAAATAGATATCATCCTTTTTCACAAGAACATTTGTGAAGCTAGAGATATATAGTCCAGCTTACTTTCAGGTAGCAAAGCTTATGCAGTAATACTAGCCTAGGGCTACAATGTTCTCTGTCCCCCATTGTTCCAGGTTAGCCAGACTATAAGGCCTGATCATTTCCATCACATTTCTAGTTGCACCAGTATGACTTGAAAAGAAAAGAGATAGAATAACAACCACTATTCAATCAAAACAGTCTTTTTGAGAACCTTCACTGAACACACCTTAGAATTATCACAGAATCATAGAACAGTTTGGGTTGGAAGGGACCTTGAAGATCATCTCACTCCAATACCCTGCCATGGGCAGGGACACCTTCCACTAGACCAGGTTGCTCCAAGCCCCATCCGACCTGGCCTTGAACACTTCCAGGGCTGGGGCAGCCACAGCTTCTCTGGGCAACCTGTGCCGGGGCCTTACCACCTCCACAGGGAGGAATTTCTTCCTAATATCTAACCTAAACCTATTCTCTGTCAGTTTGAAGCCATTCCCTCTTGTCCTGTCGCTCCAGGCCATTCTAAGTAGTCTCTCTTCATCTTTCTTGTGGGCTCCCTTCAGGTACTGAAAGGCCACAGTTAGGTCACCCCAAAGCCTTCTCTTCTTCAGGATGAACAATCCCAATTCTCTCAGCCTTTCCTCACGGGAGAGGAGCTCTAATCATTTTTCAATAACATCCTCACAAAGGCAGGATAATCTTGGTCTATAAGCCACATAAACTACTAGCAAAGGTGCTAATGGGACAAGTCAGCATGGACTCTGTGATTACTACCAGGAGGACACAGGATTCCCCAGAGCAGAGAAACACGTACTAAGAGTTCCTTCTTCACTGCAGACTAGAGAATTGTTCTGTGAAATCAGGGGGAAAAGCATGTAGAATCATAGGAAAATTAGCTTGGAAGGAGCTTATAGGTGTCATCTAATTAAACCTCCCCATTAAAATTGAGTTAACTTCTGTTAGATTAGGTTGCCAAGAGCTTTGTCCAAAGAGGCTGTTCCTAGGAACCTGTCAGGGCAACCATTTCCCATGATGCGGTATTAACGTCATGATATATTCATTCTTTAAGTCTGATTCAGATTTTCCCTGTTGCAGCCCATGACTGTTGGCTCTCATCGTTTCAATGCACACCTCTTGAGAAAAGCCAGGCCCCATCTGCTCCACTAAGTAGTTGTAGACTTCCAGCAGATTCCCCTGCATCACTCTCTTATCCTCAGCATTTTCTCATGTGATGTACACCTCAGGCACCTTACTTCCATAGTGACCCTCCTCTGTGGTCTAACACATTCATCAATACCTTACTTGTACTTCAAGGACACAAAACTCAGAGGATTTTACCTGCTTCCTAACAGTAGATGGTTCGGCAGAGATTTAATAGGAATTGTTTAACTCATGATCACTTCCCATAATTATGTTCAGAACACCAGATGACCCACCAAGAGATACACAAACCTAAACTGAGCTTGCATTCTCTGATGTGTTTCTGTAATAATATTCTGTAGTAATTTTTCGTGTTATGCATAAAATATTCACTTTGCTCCTATGAAAGCAATACACCTCCTCCTAGGAGCAAGGAAGCATAGAACTTTGAGGGAAGAACCCTGGTTCTGCTATCCCAATTTAGGGATCAAACAGAAGCACCCAAAATAAAAACATACCTGCTGTCAGTTCTGAGTATAAAGTAGAAAAGAGGAGTCATCTCTGAATTCATCAGTATCTGGCTCATAGCCTAGAAATTCTTGTCTTTGTCACAGAGGGGAAACACAATGTCTGTATCTGAAGTTAGACACCTACTTAGAAGACCTGGGTTTTCTGAGAAAAGCACAGACTTTAAAAATCTTAATTTTATAACAAAATAATTAAGTTAGTAAATACACCTATAGATCCATTCAAAACAAATAGTGCAGGTTACTACCTAGAAGAAAAATAATCTGTTGCCTGTATTCCACATCATTAGAACATTACAAATAAATGGGCACATTTGGAAATAAAAGTCTCTCTTACCAGGTAAAATGCTGCAAAATGGCTTCTTGAGACACAGAGATTGGGTGCACACAAATGGGTCAGAAAAATCCCTGGTCAGACTCTGTACTGGAAGGGAAGGAGGACACAAAGAGGTACATCCAAGTCTGGAACTGGAGCACAGGAAATTGCTGCCATATTAAAAAACCTTTTCCTCAAGCAGGTTCCCTTATCACCTGCATCTTAAGCATGACTGAGTCATGAAGTAACTATGAAGGATTTGAAAAGAAAGGGGATACAAAGGGAATACACTTGTATGAAGTGCTCCCTAAAAATAAGGTTGAACTGTATTGAGTGTTTTAATCACAGCACAAATCATACAGAAAGATATGTGCTGCATTAAGACATGTATTAATAAATGTCAGCCTGTGACAGCATGACTACAGTCCACTGTATTATTCTTTTATGATACTGAAACTCACTGCCTTTTGGTCAGAAACCAGAATGTCAGTAGAGCATGTAGTATCATACAGCCCTCTGCTTTGTTTGATTGCTGATCATTGCCAGACCACTGACTTGAAACTGAAGGCCCTGGCTACCCAGGCACTAAAATACTCTTCTCTCCACACCCACTTCAGCCTGACTTTTCACATATAGCTCCTCAAAATGAATCTGGTGAATATGCATCCTTACATTTACTGCAGAGCTTGAGGACTATCTCGACCCGAGGAATTATTTAACAAAGGCAAGGTAATTCTAGAAAATAAATGGTTTTTCCTAAAGCACATTTTTCTTCCTTGTACTAACAGCAATACTTTACAACATACTTGCATAGATTTAGAGGTCACTGAGAGATGCCATTGCATATACAAACCGGCGACTTTTGCCCTTTTACGTAATAGAGCATTAAGACTAAAAATGTTCTCTTTCCTAAAGTATGCAGTGGAATGTATGTCTCACACATCATCATCTAGGTACAATTCTATATAACTGAGACCAAAACCAAAAAATTAATATTTTTCTAGCTCTCTTTCCCTTTATTCCATAGATAGGGGATTTATTCTGACCATGGTAGCAGGTGACTTAGTATTTTGTTCCTGCAGAAACAGACAGCTGAAAAGGAGTTTTGAAATGGAAATGGTGATATTTACTGAATAATAATCTCATATTGCCATTTACAGGAAGCAGGTGGTAGCTGTTTACCATTGGAGACAGATGGAAGTCCTGCAGTGGAAGGTAATTTTTTTTCTGTTAGATAAATTAGCTTAAATAATTCAAGCATTTTTCCCCCTGCCTGATTAGTGCTTTGTGCAAATTTAAGTATTTAAAGACTGGTTTACTATTGAGCAAAATGTTGCACAGCTCATATTGTTTTTCTTCGAGCCTCCATGAATCAGATTTAGCTTTTATAAAGGATATAATAACTATTTAATATCCCCAAAGGAGATGCTGCATGAGGGCAAGTAGCACCATGAAACATTCCACTCATGTTAATGTGGAATAAAGATTTTCTTCCAACTGAGCACAGTTCCATAGAACTCTACCCCAAGTGCCACAGCCTGTGCATGGCAGCTGGGAGGATGGACCAGTGATACAAGACCACACACACACTCTTTGCTGTCTCAACCCTATGCTTAGCATTTCCATGAATGAAGAATTTTAACCTCTCTGTTTAAACAACCAATTTTCAAAACACAAATCCAGTATCTCCAAAGCTGCCACACAGTTTCTAGCAGATTGACTTCATAAGACCACCTCTAATGTCTCCAGTGTTTATAAATATGTCTTATGCTAAAAAACGTTTTGTAAATCAGAATACAATTTGTTTGGGGTTGTTGTTGTTCTGTTTGATTTTTTCTTGATTACTAGTAGGATTCTTTTCCGTGGGGAAGGATATGAATAGAAGAGGGACAGAATGAGAAAGTTAAAATCACATTCTGATAGGGTTCTACCCTGAAAAAGAAAAAAAAAGGAAAAAAAAAGGAAGACAGGAGAAGAGGAAGAGGAAGAGGAAAAGACAGAGAAAGAGAGANGAGAAAGAGAAAGAGAAAGAAAAGGAAAATGCTTTTGGTTTTAAATTTAGCTATTTTAGCTGATCCATAATAATTCAAAATGGGCATGACCTACAAACTTCATCATATTTTAGTAAGCCAGATTTCAACAAAATGCTAGAACAGTAATATTTATTATATTGAACTTGAAAACATGAAACTTGTTGAAGTATTGTGTGGTTTTATAATATTTTGAGGTACTTAATGGCAATTATAAATATAATGAATACTCAGTAGATTCTAAAAATATCTTCAGGTAATTGACAGATATAAACATCATCCAGTTCTTGTCAGGCATTCAGTGGACATTATTACCATGGGCAATTGCTTGACAACTATAACTGCTGTAAGTATCGATCTTGTCAGCACTGTTGTCATTAATTAAATCCCTGCCAAGAAATATGCTGGTGAATTCTGTCAATAGCTCTATCACATGGGGAACAGCTGTGGATCGCATTGAAGCCAGTGCTAAAATTCCTCCAATTTTCCTCTTGAGGAATCCTATGGGAGCAGGATTTCATCCCATGATCTTAAAAAGATCAGGTTAAAAGCTCCACTAATTTAATATCATTTTTATGAAGTTTTTAAAAGCTTCAAGCCACAGATTAATCTAACATAGTAAATTTAATAGCTTTAAAATATGGAATACCATCATTAGACATAATAATAGATACCTTAAACACCATAAAGATAAATTTAAATCAAATTTTGCAAAGATGTTTGACCTTTCAGTGGGTGCTGATACCTATTTCCTTTAAACCATTTAAAAATCTCAATCTGGAGAACTAAACTAGGAGTATAATTCAAATACTCAAGCAGGTCCTTCACAGTCATCTGTAGGTTAGATGTCCCTTGACTTGCCTATCTGAGGTTTAAATTGTTTGTAGAACTACTATTCCTGAAGGGCAAATTTAAAAAATCATATGCACTTTCATCTAAAGAAATACAAAAAACGTTTATTCACCTCTCTCATTATGCTAGCACTGAAGAGCTCTGCTACCTAAGCAGTCATCTAGTCTTAAAAATCAACACATCATCGATTAGGGCATAACACCAAATTTCCCTAGGAACTAGGATTTGTCTGCAAAGCTGTCTAGATCTGATTAACTGTTTCACCTCTTCACATGTACTTGTTAAAACCTCTGGTCTAGATCACCCAAAATATTCAGCCTCCTTATGGAAACCTAACTGATTGATGCAGACAGCATTTTCATTTTACCAGAGAAAATGGCATATTTCAGCTCTCTTTTTCCTTCCCTCTTTTGTGGGGTTTTTCTCAAGCTTTATTGTTGGATTGGACAGGTTTCTATGGGTTGTCAAGTGAGGGGTTTTGGTACATTTTTAAAGGAAGAACATACATTTCTTGCTTTACTGTGACAGATAAGAGATATGGGCTATCTTCCAGATGCAGTTTGTCAAGACAGGTATTCATGCCTATAGAGTAATTCTTCTCCTTTGGCACCATGTCTACAGTAGTTTTATACCAATCCCAGGTATCCTAGATCCTTCAAATACCCAAGCTGGATTTATTTATTCCCTAAACTTGCAAAATCGAATTAATGCTACACACATTCTTAAAAAAAAAGTTCTTCTACTTTTCTTCACTTTAGCCTTACGTTAAATATAACATCACTTAAAGTACTTCATTTTGAGTGCAGAGTGAGAGAGAATATAATGATGAGGCATTTCTGAACAGACAGATTCTTGGTGGCTTTGGGCCTACAGGAATGAATATTGAGATTCGATAAGAAAATATTAAAAAATTAATGCTTGCTTATTACATTCTGCCAGCATGGTCCTTCCATGGGTCTTTCAAGGATCCGTTTTTACTATTTCTGTAATCTCTTACAGAAAAACAGTGCTAACAAAAATATTTTACATCTGTCTGAGATATCTGGATGTCTGTATAAGGTACCTGCCTCCTCATCTGCTTCCTCATCCTAGTACTTCATTTTACATTTTCCTTGCTCTCATAGCACACATTACAGTGTTTTCCTTGAGGTAATATATTTTCCTCCCTAATCGTCACAGAATCGTAGAATGCTTTGGGTTGGAAAGGCCTTTAAAGCTCATCCAGTTCCACTCCCTGCCAAGGGCAGAGACACCTTCCACTAGACCAGGTTGCTCCAAGCCCTGTCCAACCTGACCTTGGATACTTCCAGGGATGGGACAGCCACAGCTTCTCTGGGCAACTTGTGCCAGAGCCTCACTACCTTCTCAGGGAAAAATTTCTTCCTAATATCTAATCTAACCCTGCTCTCTGTCAGTTTGAAGCCATTTCCCTTTGTACTGTCATTCCAGGCCCTTCTAAATAGCCTCTCTCCAAGTCAAGTCTCTGTTCATGTCAGATCTTTATAGCTAATTCTAATACTGACAAGTTGATTAAACCAGACATTCTTCCAGACAGTTTAACACGTAAAGAAAAACCAAAATTGTGTTTCAAGGGGTCTTTTTTTTTTTTACTTACTGCCTCATCTCCAGTCTCATGTATGTTCTAATGCTGACTCTGATACTGTAATTTGATTTGGCCATAGTTTGATGACTAAGATTTTTGTGTGTAAACACAGCACACATTAGAAAGGAAAAGCAAACATGCAAAACTATTCATGTGAAATACAGGATGAAAATTAGATTAAGGTGTCAAGCAATTAGCAGTTTAGGTGTAACAAAAATTTTCTTCCTGGTAAGCTACAGTGTAGCAGGGAAAAAAATCTAGTAATAGAGTTAAAGATGAAGATACATTTATGAATCATGATGTGATTCCTTGTCATAGCACAAGACTTGACTCACTGTCAAAAATCCAGTTTTACAGTCCCACCAGTTGTGGTTATAGTAGAAGAAAGGACCATTAAATTTTTTGTTCTGTATCTCCATGGATTTCTTTTGCATTCAAATCTTTGACAATTCTTCATCTTCAGAAATGCTCTCTATCACGTGTGTGGGTCTCGTGGAAAAATTCTCAGTATATTCCTGGTGTTATGCATTGCATAACACAGGGAAGCAGGAAAGGTCACTGGCAGAGCATGCTTTTAAATATACAAGGGAAAGGCAGTCATCTAATAATTTCAGCATTTTACTATACAGTATTTTATTTTCAGTATTTTTAAAGGAACATACACAACCTACATAGAACATTTTATATAAGGCTCAAAAAGTATTAAAAATTACTTACTCTGCTAAAAAATGCAATTTCAATTAGATCACAAAGGTGATTAAATGTAGATCTGGAATCTACAAAAATATTCCCTAAATCTTTTCAATATATGCTACTCATAATATATATTAGGGAACTGTATTATATTGTGTATTAACATGAAATACTATGATATATTTAAAATAATTTCTTACGAAAAACTATGTAGGGCAACATAGTAACAACAGAACACTCCTTTTAGTAACCACTGTTGAGACATTGCCTTCTGGCATTTGTCAGTGCAGGTACAGATTTACAATCAACTCTGCACCTATACTCACCTCTCTTCCTTGCAAATTTGATCCATACTCAATATTGTAGCGTTACAGTCTCTCAGAGTTTCACTTCTTGCCATTACAAGCAGCATTATTGTTCACTCTTGTTAACAATATCAGATAAAAATAGGGGGAAAAAAATCAAGAATGAAGATTAATCTGAGGAGAGTAAGTAGATGTCAGTTTGCACAGATGTGCAGTACATAGTCACCAAGGTGCTTAGGAACTAATTTTTAAACAGGTAATTAATTGGCATTGGTAAAACTATTAACAAGATTACATACACTACTAAACTGTGAATTTCAAATTTCTTATAATCAAATACTTAAGGTTTTCATGTGCTTATTTTTTGATGACCAGAAAAATTATTTCTCTTGTGACTTAGTACTCCTTATTTTTTACCATTCTAATAATAGAAGGATTGACATTTTAATTTGCTTCAATATGAGATAAAATCTGTTACTATAAATCAAGACGTATGGGAACATAAGACAGAACACTTAAGAAAATAGATAATAGAATATAAATGTAAGGAACTATGCATAAAACATCAGGAAAAGAGAAACTAATTACTATTAAAAGAAAAGACAATTGTTCTTTTGTATGTATGTTTCAGAAAAAGGGATAGTTCATGTTTCTAGAACATCATCATACATTTTTGTTTTATCTCTCATAGATATTGACACTATTAATAACAATTTTTAAATATTCTAAGCCTTATTTATGAGCCCTTACCTCTTCATTCCATATACTCCACAATTACATGACAAAAAAAGTTAGCATTTAGGGGTACGCACTAAATAATCAAAAAACTAAATAATTAAATTTAATTTCAAGATGCTGGAAAGATAATTAGGTAATACTGCTGTTTTACATGGCTTGTTAGTTTGGATTCTTGTTTAATTTTCACCAACAAGAATTTATAACGAAGCTACCTATTTCATAGTGAATGTGCACTAAGCAAGTAGAAACAGAAAATGTGGGTTTATATTTTCTGATTTTGTGGTTGTAGTAATAAATTTTGGGTTTCATCACAAGTTTGTCATAAATTTTGACACAAATCAATATTTGTGTCATTCGCACAAATTACTCATTTTAGCCAGTATCCAAAGGCAGAAAAAGATCATTCAAAAGCAGAAAATTACTAAATATTTTGTATTCTCAAAAGTATTTTGACAGTCCTTTGGATATATCTTTCCTAGAAACTTCAAGGGTCAAATTTAATTCAGTACATTATACTTCCTATTCAGTATAAAGAGGCTTTCTGAAAATTACTATGTGTCTATACAGCAGCAATTATGCTACACCACTGTTATTTTTAAAACCTTATTATACCATTGGCTACCACAAACTAAATATTCCCCGTTGCAACATCACACAGCACTTGTCTGTTGGAAGCCATCTGTGGTGATTCTTAAATCTGCCCAAGTTAGCCAATAATAATGTCAGGCAGAATCCTATAAATAAATGATCCTATCAGACCATTTAAATTTCTCCACCAAAACAACTAATGTTATATTATTTTTCCTTTCCACTTAACATTCCCAGCCTCAACTAAAAGTAAGTAACTACAGCTTTGGTATTTTTAAATCTTCATTGAATTAAAAATAGCCAAATAATAAACATTTTACCAAAGTCAATAAGGGCAGCAGCCTTAAAGATTTAAAACCATGTTTCCAGCCCAAGTAAACCAAAAGTAGTTGTCAATGTACTCCAAATCTAGTAGTCCTATGAGACTATAATTGCAAGTTTAGAGATTTGTTTTCTTTACTTCCATCAGAAATTTAAGAACTAATTCCTTTCCTTAATCTCACCGTAAAATATGACTTTTCAATCCGTAGGTGGCAAAGGGTTACATATTAAGCTTAAACTATCCTTCAGGCCACAGGGAGAAGAAGAAGTTCATTCAAGGAGGTAAACAATGTCAGGTCGAGTATCAAAGTTGTTGTTAAGTGTTGTGTTTCGTGATTGGGTTGGAGTTTTTATGGAGTTTACCTTGACAAGTTGAAAAACCAAGAGACACAAGATGTTTCAAGAGTCATCAGCAAATAAGCTGTTCTCTGGGAGAAGTTTTTAAAATGACCTGTTGAACAAAGTTTGTAACTTCCAGCAAACCATTTGTGCTGGGTTACAGAAGGTGAAGGGCTAATGTGGGGTGTAATCAAACTGTGTATTCTACCCCACACTATGCCATTTCTGACAAACTGTTAATGATGTGTGGTTTGCAGTAGCTGCCCAGTGCACACCTGACCCCTCAGTCTACAAGCTGGCTGTTAAATGAGATAAAGGAGAAGATTCAAACCCTGCAAGGCCCGGGTAATACCTTCATACCAGTGACTGAGCTGTGATAACTCCCTCCAGGGAAGCAGCAGCACAGTCCCACCCATCCTGAGGGCGTCATCTCTGCTACGGGGTCATAATGAAGTGAATGGCATAATGAGCAGAACAGGCAGCTGCAACGACCATCAAGGACTCCAAAAATATCCTAAGGCTCACAGAATTACATCACTCCATTGTGAAACACCCTGCCCTGGGGGAAGTACTGAACATTCCCTCCTGACCCTGACCATATATAACTGGGGATTTGGGACACCACCACCACCACTGGACAGATCCAGAGGAGAACCAGGACTTCCACAGGACCACTGCTTTCAACTGCAACCATCACTTCAACAGGACTGCAACCACCACTTGATAGGACTGAACTCAACACCCTGATCAACAGGGTGCCCGGTTGTACTCTGAGTTTGTGAGTTTAAGCAAGTTTTTTCTGTCTGTCATCACACATATTGTAATCTGTCTATTAAATTGTAACTCCAACCTGAAATCTCTCAGAACATAATTGTGTAGGGTTTATTTCTCCTGCTGGTTTACCTTCAAACCAGCACATCATTCAAAGGAAATCCTTGTCTGAATAGGAAGAAAGTAAGAACTTGACAAGTTTGCCCTTGATAAGTATGTTTCAGAAAAGGGAAGCCTAAGAGACAGCATTTGTGAAAGGACTAGATCTGGGCTGACAGAGTTGTGTAAGCTTACAGTCAGCTTTTTAATTGACTGAAAGAGTCATTTGGTGCTAAATGAAATTAAAAGTAGTTCTTATGCATATTTCATTTATTGTCACATACCTCTTTCTGGATGCAGTAGTTTTCTTAAATCTTGCATTTTAGTATAACAAATTTATGTTGACTTTATTCAGACATTTGGCAGATATTAAAAATTATTTCAAGGAAAGCTGTCAAAGCCACAAACATTCCATGCTGAAAAAAGTACTGGTCTTGAGGTTGCTTAGCTATTCATTGAAAAATGTGACGTCATTCAGTGAATGAGTAAATATTAATCCACAGGGCTGGGAGCTGACATTGTGGGAAATCATTTGCAAAATATACCCCAGGTGGGGAGGGGGGCATAGGATGTGCAGGAAGATAGTAAGGATACATGGTTCCAAGGAATTCAAATTAAATTAATTTATACTTCCTTATTATCATGGATTTTCACTTGCTCAACAGTGCAAAATATTTGGCTGCTTGATGCTTATTACCATATCTGTTAGCCATAAAACAAGACAGCAGACTAAAACTGGGCAGCTGCTGGCATTTATGCATAGTTTTACACATGCTTGATCCAGCTGCAAACGCAAACTAATTTGTTAGTGTTCATCCTTTCTATGGTGGAGTGGCAAGTGACCCTGCTCTGGTTTTCCAATTGATTTGATTTGATGTATTCCCCATACGGAAAGCCTGGTTTCCTAATACAAATATCTTAATTAGATACCTGATGCTGGTCACGGTGAGTACTCTCCTTGGGAACCAGATTTAAGGTTGCCAACTTTCACAATAAACCATGGTAAACCATGGCACACTTAGATGGCCTCCAAAACAATTGAGGTTTTGAGCTTGTCCATAATTCTGGCAAGCACTGTTTACAATTCTCTCCAGCATAGCTCATCTGTTCTAATGACAAGTGCTTTGGGTTTAGTTCTTTGTGGTTTGGGGGTTTCCTTCTGACTCGTCACGATTCTTTTTGAAAAGATTCTGATCATTTCATGCATAAGGGTCTCAGCTTCTCATAGTGGCTTTGATGTGCATCTGCTTCCCAAACACACTTCTGATTTACATAAAGTATTAAGATACAGCTATGAAAATATATTAATCATATCATAAAGAAGTGGAAATTTTTTTCCAAGATCCAGGTGCTTTTAGTGCCATGAATGTTGTTTCCCATGGTATAGTCTTAAAGTTAAGAGAGACCTAATTTCAGTAAGGAATTTACAGTCAAAAGTGAGTTACGCAGGAGCTGTTCATGTGGGAATATCCGTGAGTTGAATTCAGGACCAGCTGCATCCAGTCCAGACATTTTCCAACTCAAGGTGATTACTGAAATACAGTTCAAACTTTTGAAGACCATTTCTATTTCCTAAGTCATAACAGGAGAGCATAAATATCATATTAAGAGCATAAGTATCATATTAAAAATTCACATTGTAAAATTGTTTGACAAAGCAAGACGTAATTGTCCTGAGTCTGAGAGGACAACGCAAGACCCATCGTGCTTCCCTGGACTCTGGGGAACAGAGATCCTTATAAAGGTCAATAACATAATCTTAGCCTAAACAAAAGAAGATATTTTTGACAGAATACACTGTACCTGTATATATAATGGCAACACCATGATTCTTCCACAGCTGAAACTATTAGGAATGGCTGAGTCGCTGCAGCTATTTCCTGGTATAAATTTTACATAGCATTTCAAAATGATAGAATCTATTGGCAAACTCTATGAAGTTATTACATTATGAGTCAAATTGTATTTGGCTGTTACTATCAGATCTTTATTTGTTTGGTTAGAGGGTTTACTCTGTTATAAAGGTACTGTTCAGCTTTTAAAAGCCACTTGGGTTACTTTGAAGCACAAATCTAAATGGCTTTTAATCTAATTAACATCCATCAAGAATTATTTTAATGAAAGCAAGGTAATGGTCTCAGGCCATTTCATTAGTCTTTCTTCTGCATCTTAGTCCATAAATACGTATTAATTAGTGTGTATAGCAACCTGCAAAAATTTTCTTGTGAAATAAATGAACAAGTTAGAATGAAAATAATTAAGGTTTGCACTAAATTGTATAAATCTTTCAAGGGTACACACACCACTGGCACCACACAGCATTGGTACCACACTTCAAAACCTTTTCTTGGTATGGATTTTAAAGAAAGGAACAAAAAACAAAACTTATTTTCACCAAAATTCAAGGGCTACACTTTTGCCTCAAGTCTCTTCCTGAAAAAAAGCAGGACATAAGCCAGATTCTTCTATCAACAGGCAGATTAGAAACACCATCTCAGGGACCCTCTTCACCTTCTGAAAAAAAAAAGATACAAAAAATCTGGGGATACTATACAACAGAGGGGTAAATCAGTTTCTCATCTAGCTTCTTGCACTTGTAGAACTGGTCTGAGATTGTTTCCTCTCCTCCATGTGCGTGGCCCTTTTTTTTTTTTTGGCAAATGTACTTCATCAGTGGACCTTAAGATTCTACTCTGTTTTGCAGGATTTGGTCCCAGGCAGCTTCACACTAGTTTTTCAACATCATTAAGATACATAAGCACTCTTCACCTATGTACAAAAAGGTGATGGATCATGTACAATGACTCAAGTCTCAGCATCTAGAAAGAAGTGTTTTTCCTGAGCGAGGCATGAAAACTTTCACTATGGAAACTGCCAGACTGTGGGCAATGACAGCAGAAATCATTCCAACAGATTTAGACATACACCTTCGGATCCTCTGCCTTACTCCTTTCCCTTTCTTAAAACACAGCATTGAGTAGTTACAGAAATTTTATGTGAAGATCTGGCTCCTATGAAAGTCTCATGAATTAACAATGTAGGACATGGGCAGTAACTGTAAGAAATATACAGCCTCCGTGCTTATAAATTAATACAGTATTTTCAACACAGTATATGCATAAAAATTACACAGAAATCAAGATTCCACATTATGTCTAGACCTCTAAAGTGATACTGAATAGTTTCTGTTACAGCTCCAAAACAGTGTACTATACTTCATAGCACCAGTGTGTCACTCATAGCACTCAGTGTGAGAGTTCTAGATGCTTGCTGAAGCAAAAATTATGTAAGTACAATAAAACATATCCACTTGTATAAGTCTGTAATTTTTAGTGAACAATATAATCATAATTCTCTCACCCTGACCAGAACTAATAGACAATTAGATTTATTTCTTTTTAAAATCCACAATGTCATTACAGAATCAAGAGTGCCACTTCTGCCTGCATCCTAGAAAACCTCCATAGTCAATTAAAGCACCTGGCAGTCTAGAATCTTTCATCTCTTCAATTTTCTTTATCTGGCATGTTCACTACAGTATTACACAGATATATCCTTTCCTTTATCTATTTCATTATGGAATGCTTCCCTGTGTTTTATACCCAGCACATACTATAAATCAGCTGAAGAAAATGTGCATAAAGACTGGGTTCATCCAAGCTTTCCTCTCTCCCCTAAGCACTCAGCAGCTTATTCCTTGATGAAGCATAGCAGAACATCTGTGGTGGCCTTCGCTTGGATTTACTTTGCCAAATTTTCATTAGAACAGTGACTCAATAAAAATATTGCTTATCCTAATAATTCTCTTTGGAGCTTTGCAAAGTTGCAGCTAATAATCTTTAATGTCATTACAGCATTATTAATCACTGCCTAAAGAGCAACAAAACTTTAGATTTTTCTGGTTAGGAAAGAAGCTTCATAAACGCATTGTTTTCTCGTGACTCAGCTTTAATGCACCATTAATAGAGGCACAAGCAGGGAAGCTGTATGACACCACAGATTTGTATAAATTTATGATGAATCCTCTTTAAAGTATCTTGTTTCAGAGATTACTTATAAAATTAATGAAAATTGAGTTGTGAATAATAATCATACCAGGAAATAAATGGGACTGATCTTCAGAAAATGAGTAACATCCTTACTACATGAAGGATTTCTGCTCCCTTTGGCAGACTAAAATTTTTCACCTTGGGGAAAAAGAAGACATTACAATGCCTGTAAGCAAACCAAGATAAATCCTTAGCTGAATTCTCCACTGATATTTGTTTCTCCAAATACCATCTTAGAGAACATTTGTCATTTTAGGCTACATATGGGTTTTAGGAATATTACCTGTAAAAGACATTCTCAGTAACACCATTCTGAAACAAACTAATACTTATTAGAATCTCAGTAATGCCAGTCAGCGTGTGGGGAAGCAACCATAAACCCAAGATTCCATTTAGTCTTTCAGAGTAATCAAGCCATAAAGATCCATGTTCAACATCTGCTTATGACCCAGTAGTCTAAGCACCAGTCAGCTGTCTGGAATATCTAGACAAGGAACCTAAAAATCTCAGACCGATACTTTGAAATTATGAAAAAACTGAAAATGCAATAGAAGCACATTTCCTAACAGAAACCATAAGTGACTTGATTACAACTTTAGAGATTCATTCTCACATGAATTTATGTAAATGCATGAACATACTGATTAATTTCTGGAGTCTTATTAATTTTAGCAACTCATTATTTCCCAAAGCTGTTAAGAAAATAATTTTTCACTATTCTAGGAATAATTCTGAAGATCCACGGCATATGAACTATCTTGTCTGACTCTCCAGGAACAAATGAAAGACTTTTTTTTTTTTTAATTCATTTTTTTTTATTCATCCATCACAAAAGGAAAATAAAAATCAGTGCTTGCTGTCACTATGGTACACATATACAGTACAATCCTAATCCTTTGGTGAATGTGAAGTAAGAGAGACAAGAATAAAATCCAAGAAGCACCTATGAAAGCATTTTCCACTTACTGCTTACTGATGCTATAGACCCTCACCTGTTGTGCTCAAGCACATGCAAAACTTCACAGCTGCCTCAGTGTAACTAGTATTACTCAAACCAGTGCTTCTAAATTTCAAAATCTACTTCCAAGAGAAATAGCATTTTTAATACCATTGACCTAACACTTCATTATGCATGCTTTTTCAGGCATTCAAATGAAAGTAATGGGCCTATGTATAATTAATTTCTAATATAAATCTATGATCAGCATCAGTAAATTTAAAAATCAAAGTTGTCTGTCTGTGATCACTTAATTGCATGGTACAATCTACCTGTAATCTACAAGATCTCCATAGTGTTTTAATGGGTCCATTTTTCATCTCTATGATCAGTTCTACTCAGTTTATGATTTTTCTGTAGTTTGTACACTATTACATTTAACAAACTCACTTGTGTAAGTGAGTGTTAAATGTAACAAAATTACAAAGGATCTCAAAATGGGTGGAGAAAGTTTATGCAATTTTCACAAAAAAAGTGAGAGGATGGTCATAATGATCCAAAAATAATCTTTCCATGCTTCCAGCCTAAGTCAAATCAAGGTTTTATGGAGGTAAGTAAAGGTGACTACCACTTTAGAACTGCAGTACCAGGTTTTCAGAATAAGGACACTAAGAGAGGCCTTACAGAAAGGAGCTCTGTGATGTTGATTGCACAACCATTTTTAACACTCAAAAGATCAAGAGAAAATACGTTAAGAAAAATCTTCTACAGTCTGGGCAACAGAGCAGGCTTCTTTTTTGTTTGTTAGACTAAAAAAAGAAGTTTAGCTATTTTACAGCCTGGATTTACATTTGGTGCACGGAAACACTTGTCCTCCCAGATGGCATAATTTGGCACACATTTTTGAACATGGAAGCACACAGTATTTGAAAACCATCAACTTCCATAGTACCAAATGCATTTTATTTTCTGACCTGGACACTCATGTCTTACAGTTAATACTTATCAGCCTGCCACTTTATCTCACAGCATGGTCATACCTGAAATATCAAGGTCAGCATGGATTGAGAAAAAATGTCAGCAAGAAAACCTTCACATTAGTGGTAATATAGCCATAAATTTTCCTCATTTAGGATCAGAACCCAAAAAAATTATATTGAAACACAAGCATCTTGTAGACATACACATTACTTGAGTAAATGTCTGTTTATCTTGAGATAATACACAAACTCCATCACATTTCTCTATAACATGGACTTTGGGTCAAAGACAAAACAGGCACCAGGTTTGACTTCATCATTCAACTCTTTTTAAAATTACTATTGAAATTGTTGGGAAGTGTTTTAATCCCTTAAAACCTAACATTTTAGAGGATACTAAAATGTTACAGTCAGTCCCCACAGAAAATGCAATTGAATCATAGACCCTGTTACATTAGGCTTGCTCCATCTCCTGAAAATATTGCTCTGTGCTGAACTCCATTAGATCTTACTTCAGTGTTGTAGCATGAATGACCAAAATTTGATACTGAGGAAGCATTCAAGGCTTTGACATTCACATTTTATCATGAAAGAGCTACACTGAAAGTGTAAAAAATTAATTTTTGATGAGTTTTCCATATTTTGACTGAAAAATGAGTCTCAAAACACTGGGCTTGCACATAAGAGACTGCCAACACTGAGCTGGCAGACACTCCTCTGGATAAGGCAAAGCATTGGCAAAGATAGAGCTTATTCCAGAGAGAAATACAAATAACTAACAAAACAGATACCTTAAAGTATTGCAATTTATAAGCTACTCTTGCTGAAAAAAAATCTCAAATGCTTAGGAGTGCTTAGTAAATTCATTACCACAGTGGAAGCTCATGTATTTATTAGTCATTAAGTCAGCCATATCAAGGATCAAAATGGTAGAAAAATTACTAACTCTATAAGAAAGTTTTACAGTTAACCATAAGGGCCCAATTGATAAAAAAATTAATACAAGTGGCCTACGTTTTACAAAACAGGGAAAACAAATGTAGTGAAAAATCAGCAGAATGTACAGATCCGTGACAGTGTGCTGGTTTGAAAAACAGGTGTCTCTTAAGGAAGGCAGGAACCTCCCTTGCAATAGAAGATGCAACCCCCTTCCCTCCAAATTATTATAATTTTGAAATTAAGGGGCTTTCAGGCAAAGATATGAGGAATAGGAATAACAGTTCTTTACTAATATATATATATATANGAGCGGGTGCGATGATCTTCCCGCGGCTGCAGGGGGCGCTCCGGAGCGAGCTCGGCAACACGCGGTAATGGCGGATGAAAAGCTTGCTTCAGAAACCCCCTGAGCAGCCGGACCTCGGGAACAGCAGGTTGGAACAGCAGGCTGGAACAGCAGCGACCAACACAAAATCCCGGGTGGTAGATGAGATGTATTAAACTCCGGAACTACAGGGAGAGCCCCTGGAGGTCTCAGCAGGCAGGGGGTGCAGCGCTACAGTGTAGCGAAAGCTTGCAGCAGTGGTGAGGGAACGGCAGAGGAGGCAGAGCAGCCTCCGCCCGGCTCCCTGTGAGGCAGGGGAAGGCGGGCTTGGGATCCCTGGGCTTTTCAGTAGAGGAAAAAACAACAGAAGGCAGGAGCCTGCAGCGCCAGCGAATCCCCTTCACCACGAGGGCAGCTCCTCAACTCCCTGAATGCCAGGGGAGAACAGGAAACCAGGGGTTGGACCCAGTCCCTTTTTGCCAGTTCAAATCTCGCGGTGATTCCACCCTACACAAGAAAAACCCCAGGCAAAAAGGACAACCAGCTAGACTCCACCCCCTATGGCTGAGTCCCTCAGTAATTGTATGGGGAAATTCTTTAAGAGAAAAACAAAGGAGAACTAAAACCCCAACAGACAGGAGAATTAACGAAGACTTGGATCCTGAGGTTTTGCCTTATGTTTGGGTCATTCCATGCAAAACACACAGTTCCTGTAACTAGAGCTTTTCTTTGATTAAGCAACTTACTAGCATGTTCTAGTACCTCATATTGCACCCATCTCACACTTTGTAGGGCACTCTTTTAGGTCTCTTTCCTTTACGCGGTACATTATTGTCAGAATAACCTGATTGCTTTCAAACTTTCACACATCACACTTCCTTGGAATTAAGAAACCAATTCAAAAATTATTTGTAGTAAAAGGAAATGAAAGTGTAACCATGCACATAAAATTCCTTAGGAAACCTGGATAAAAATGGCACAGGGTTATTTAAGCATCTAATCAGCTTTCAGTAAAGAAACAGAAAAAACGTACAAATGTGGTGAATTTCTGATTATTGTTAATTTGTCATGTAGGAAAGGCAGCACTGTGGTACCTCAATCACCATCTGCATTTTCATTATTAAATACATTTTTCTAGATCACAATCAAAACAAACAAAACTCAAATTCAGTCTTAAGAATATTCTTCTCAAAATCTAGATTTTGACACTCTGGGAAGGCGAGAGATGGACTGACAGAGGTATAACGGACGCCCTAAGCCATTCATCAGAGCGAGGAAAGTTAGACAAACAGGTGTTAGAGTTTTAGAACAAGCTAACTGTGAAGAGATTCTAAAACATATTTACCATAGGTACATGCCATGTTTTCAAATTATGACGAGACCACCCTGCTCCACAGTGGGAGAGAATGTGTAGAGTTGGGGTTTGGGGTTTTTTTGTTGTTGTTTTGTTTTTAACACTGCTGTAATATTGTCTCACTCCAGTTTATTTTAAATTTAGCAGTATTAGAGTTTGCAGCGCATCATGTTCCTAACCATTAAAAAAAAAAAAAAAAATCAGGCAAATTTCACAGCAGGCTTTTAGTCTAGCTGTTTTGGAGGAATGAAAGAAAGAAACGTAGGTTGTCAGGGAAAGAAAAAAGTCTCCTCAATAGGCAACTTTCCTGATGTAAATTTAAACTCTTATTAAAAAAACCACCTTTATATATATTAAATAGGGTCATTGTATGAAGTCCCATAACTATAATCACATGGGATTTATTGCACTTAGCCCTGTGGCCTGGGAAGAGCCATGGCCATAAATACAATCATATTTATTAGGCTACAAGACATGGGTCCTTTGTCAGAACTTACTGTAAGAGTGGCCACCTCTGTTCTTTTTGAAAAAAAATTAAATCCTGCATAAAACATTCTCTAATCTGTTGAAAGTAGGATCTCAGCAGTATGCATTGGAAAATGAACTCAGTTGATTAAATGTAGCTTAACAGATCATGTGCTTTTACTAGCAGCAATAAACAAATGTGTAATTCTAAAACATATACAATACAAGAGAACATAATTTTTCTAGACGTGAAGCCCTTGATCATAAAGGCACCTTCTTATGAACCACAATAGTAAAACTAAAAATAATAAAAGTGGTTTTACCAGGAAGGAGATAATTCCCTTGTGGTGTTTGCAGCTTTGTTTTGGAAGAGATTTTATAGCAACAGTAAAAGATGAATGCATTTCACATTCGAGTGAAGCAATGAAAGCAGCTAGGGATAGAGCGGCAGTCTTCACGTCATACATGAAGTGGAGAGTTGGCTTTCGCATCCATAAGATGACGAGTAATTAGTTGAAGTTATTACTGTTATTAGTACCCGATTAAGTTGTTAAGTAATCCCTAAAGTTAAGAGAGTTCACAGTTTTATATTCTTCATTTGTATAAAAGTTTAAAAGGTTCAAACTGTATTACAAAACCTTGTAAGATTTCTCAAATTAATGTTCAAGTTCAGTTGTGTTGCAGAGAAGAGAAGACCCTCACAGGTTGTCAAAGAACTATATTCAGAAGCCAGCTGATAGCCTGTCACCGAGCTCCATGGAAACCATGAATTTTAATGAGAAATTCTCCCACCAAAAATCCAGATGACATCAGTCAGAGACTGCACCCCTGGCAGCACGCAAGCCATTGCTTAAAAGACCTTACATCAAGCTCTAACCTAGAGCCAATGATTTGGACCTTGAAAGGACTTAACCAATCATCTCCTACCTTAGAGGCGGGACAGTGGGCGGTGATGGGAGGGGCGGAGGGATATAAAACCTCCTGTCACAGACCAGGAACTGCTTTGCTTTGCTCTTTTTGCTTTGGAGTAGCGTTGCCAAAGCCCGGCGCTGTGGGTATTAGGCCTGCCTGTTAAAAGATCTTGCTCTGGACTAGCCCCAGCAAAACCCAGCGCTGTGGTTCCTTCCATTGAGTATACACCCATATTGGCTCCAAGAGTCTCCAGTCGCTGTGAACCTGGATAAGTAGTTTTTAATTAAGGAATTTGGCCCCATTGCATAAAAAATTAGATTTTAAAATTTAAATTGAGTGTGGCCTCATTCCTGACATTAATTTAAATAATGCATAGGCTTTGTTGGTAAAATTGGTAGCTCATCTCAATTTAATACCCAGGTACCTGTTCACAAAAACCCAGATAATCAGATACACATTTGGATTTTTAGAATAAGCAGCCTTTGGTTTTGCCATTTTAGTCTCACTAGAGTAAAACACAGTATTGTAAGGTACTTTTCAGCAAGTTTCTTCAGAGCTCTCAGTATCTTCCCTTGGAGTCCACAGCCCTCTTTTCACTGCAAATAGCAACTGTGTGTCAGACCTTGCTGAGCAACAATGTGGATTAGTCTTCTATCTTCAGCACAAATGCATTGAATAGTCATTTTTGGCTAATATAATTAAAGACATTTTCGTACTGTAAATGCAAAAGAATCCAGAGTAATGTTTCCTGCAAACAGGCAAACTTGTCTTCCTCATTTTCATACATTTGCCCAAACTCTGTAAGTTTTTTACTCTTGTTTTTTTCTTACTAGTATTGCAAACATCCAGTGCTAAACAGAAGTCTACTTTCTCAAATGGCTGTTAGTGTCTTGGTAACATTTTCACCAAAAAACGCACATCAAGTCTGCCAGCAAGACAGAAAAGTGAGCCAAAACCAGACAACATGCTATGTTGTTACTGCTGTCTTAAGCTGAAGAAACTCAATTGAATTTAATATCACAATACAGATGCAAAATCTATGAAACATACAAGTGTATTAGACCCAGTAATTTTCATTTAAAAGCACAGACAGATGTAAGACTCCACATTTAATATTCATCTAAGGATGAAAAGCTTTGACTTGCAATAACACCACAGAAATTGGGTTTTAGGTGTACCTTTATCGTATTATAGAAGAGCATCTTCTAAGCTCTGCAGCAATGGTGATAATTAAATTCTAGACACTTTCTGGATGGGGTATTTTCTGAAGGAAAGTCTTACTACTAACTAAGCCTAGCATGCAGAGAATGAGCTCTGTGCCTCGAGAAACCACTACTAGTGGTGAGGTTTGACATATTTATGAGAAAACTTAGGGCAGAGATGTTTCTCTTACGTATTATTAGTTTAAGCTGAAAATCCTTTCAATATTTATTGCAGAAACAGACAGCAGCTCCCCATTTTTTATTCCTCTAACACACTCTCTTTAAATGCAGAAGTGGAAGTTGGCGAGCTCTGGTGATCATTTTATCCACTGGATAATTGGGGTATTCAGAACACCACTCTGAACAACTGGCCTTCTGAAAGCAGACAGTCCAAAAGCAGCACGCTGCCAAAACGTAGGTTCATTCATGGCTTTTCACAGACCACAGAAATTACAGACTTGGACAGAATTATCATTGCTCCACCACATCTCAAAGACCATTATAGTTATACTGTAGTCTAACACCATATATTAGTTAGTTCTCACCATTACAGACTCTCTTCATTTAATCTCTTCACTTTAAATGCATTAGCAGCATCCCAACTGGTTACCTTTAACTTAGAGCTGCTAATCAAAAAGGGATAATGCAGAATTCCATCAACCGTTTCTGTTCATACATTGCCTATGAAACAAATCCTAGTTTATTTGGACTGTCATGTCATAATCCTTTTTTTTTCTTCCTGAAATAAATTTTGTAGAATTGACTTTTTCATCCCATAAACCTCAATCCTGCAGTTCAGTATCAGCAACAGACTCATGAGCCAACACACCCCTTTAGAGTCAGCAGAACTCTGTGGCTTTCTTAGCCATGCAAGAGCCCTGATTGCAGGATCAGGTCTGATGGCTGCAAGCTATTGATCACAGATATCACTCCGTTTCTGTATTTCACTACCTTTGAACACTTTCACTGATGGGCCAATTGTTTCTGCTTCCGAGAATGAGCAAAATATCAATGCAAATGGTTTCCACATCAGCCCTCACACAAACCTACAAGGAAGCTTGAGAGATTTTTGCATCAACTATTACATTGGGGACTAAATTCATCTGAACGAATATATATTCATTTGTGGAAGTGAATATAAAATAATGGTGAATATCACTGAACACAATTCAGCACTTAGCTTATTGAATATTTGTGAATATTTTTTAAAGGCATTTTTTTACTACTTTTTTACTACTCCTGCATGGAAATGCAGTACTCTCAGAGAGACTTTATTTCATAATAGCGAATTGAATTCTCTCTAGAGTTCACATTAGAAAGAAATACAGATAGCACACACCTAATCTTTTCTCTGGTCCATCTCCAAAATGCTCATTTTTTAAATGAAATAGCACATAATAAAGAAAAATATGTTTAACACCTAAATTGTCAAAAATTATATTTCAGAATTAATATCTGCTTAATTAAAGGTACCATTTCACACCTCTTGGAGCTACAGATTCAGCCTGTCTGCACAAGTGCTGACAGCAACTCACTGTGAAGCAAGCTTTTGTCTACAGATATGTTATTGCTCCTTTCTTTTCCTATCGCTCTCTCCTTTCTTCATACAAGCTTGTGCTCAACAAAATTTGAAAGGTGGTAATGTCTTGTTGGGGTTTTAGCTCTCCTTTGTTTTTCTCTTAAAGAATTTCCCCATACAATTACTGAGGGACTCAGCCATAGGGGGTGGAGTCTAGCTGGTTGTCCTTTTTGCCTGGGTTTTTTTCCTCGTGTAGGGTGGAATCACCGCGAGATTTGAACTGGC